>CM055118.1:620442209-620617057 GCA_029206835.1 Rana muscosa | reverse complement strand
GGGAGGGTTGGAGGGGCCCTCACCATCCTCCCACATACCCCTAGACAAGCCAGCAGTTTTTATTACTAAATGGATCAGGGGTGAGGCCGCTACATATGCAAGCACCTGAATTTGACCTGCCATCTTTCAGTCACTGTACAGCAGGGCTGGAATTAGGAGGATGAAGCAGCACAAGAAGCATGCTGATAGGGAGTGAAAGATGAGCTCATAGCTGTGCCGCTTCTCCTTTTAACCTAGGTTCACACTGCTGCGAGTCACAAGGTATTGTACACACCCCGTGCGATCCAAATCAGTCAAACGCACTGCATTTTTCAAGCTGGTTTGAGGGGTGGTAAATTTAACATTTATATCTGCAGCTCATCGCAAGAACGCTGTGCGATTTCAATGCAATGCTGGAAACGCACAGGATTTGCTGCATTTCCCACATCATATATATGTGAACCAAGGCATACTGTCCAGTCAAAAGTTGGGACACTGCCAGGGAATCTCTGGAGGTGAATATTGCAACTAGGTTAGTTATTTTAGTCAAATAAAGTATTGAGAGAAAACAAAAGAACTACATTAATGTTAATCCGCTGACACCCAATCTCATTTCGGGTCTTCAATCCCTCCGATTCTGCAGACGGAGGAAAATCCAATTTTTCTATCCGTCTACAGAGCGGATGAAACACGGACAGACCGGTGTTAGGGGAGAGCGGAGATCTGACAGGGCGGTCCCTGCACAGTGTGCGGGGACCACCCTGTCATCCGCCAGCTCAGCGGAGCGATCCCCACTGAGCAAGTGGAGGTTCATGGGTGGATCTGGCCCATGTGAAAGGGGCCTTAAAGTATAACTAAAGGCAAAACTTTTAGAGCGGTTCACACAGGGGCAACACGACCTTCAGCGCAACTTTGGGAGGCAACTTGGACATGACTTGAGCATGAATCACAGTGCGACATGAAGCTACTTACAAGGCAAGTTCAAATTGCCTCCAGGACAGGCGACTTTCCAGTGGCCAATCACAAACAATAATCAGCTCTGAGGGAGGGGTTTGCCTGGAAAACTATTTTTACTTCCTGGAAAGTTGCTTTAGTTAAGACAGGGGATCCGACTTGGAGGCAACTTCCATTAAAATCAATGGGTACAATTCGGATTGAAGTCGTACAGGAACCTTTTCTGAAGTCGGAGCGACTGCAGTAGTGTACATTAAGACGGCTCCATTCACGTCCATTACTTTTCTAAAACCGCGCGACCTGAAGTCGGATCCCAGGATGCCCCTGTGTGAACCGGCTTTTAGTTGTGGATAGGAGAGGAAAATAAAAAACCAGTCAGTTTTTATTGCGTCTGTGTCCCCTATTAGGGAGATTCACCCTCTATTTGTCATGTTATCGTTATTGAAAGTAAAAAATAAATAAAATTCCACATTGTAGGTTGTCCCCAGAAGAGTAATAGAGGGGAAATCTTCCAAAGAAGACAATAGTTCTGTTCTGGAAGAGATACCTCCAATTTATAAAGATTTTCTCCAACTTCCTGTTTTGGCTTTAGGTCAGGAAGCAAAAAGGTAACTCTCCCCAACATGACAAAAAATTAAACCCTGACTTACTTCAGCCACATAGACTATAGATGCTGAGAAAACAAGCCATGTTATTTAGTAGGATGGGGACAACTTGCCAGAACACAACACTGTATACTTTATGTAGCCGATACCTCATGCAGTTTATACAGCACTACCCAGCACATAGATGTTATGAACAGGGCACATAGAAAACTATTTATTTTTATGTGGCCTATTTAAATACATATTCCTTTACTAATCTCCAAAATCCTCTTTCCCCCTCCCCCAAAAAAACCCTCCAGCTCTGCCCCACTCCTTTCATACTCACCATCTTCACCTTTGTGTGTGTGTACAAAGTAGCTGGAAGCAGACCAGACATTACAAGCAAGCTCAACACCATCAGCATTTAAACCATTCCAGCTTTGGGAAGTGGGAGGTCTCAAGTAATTAAAGTGGAACTCACCTGAAATTGAAGCCACTAGGACCAAATTCACACTGCATTGGGGTAATGTGCATTGTGTACATTGGAACCACAACGCAGAGCCTTGCAGCACAACACAGGGCACAGTAATGCCCCACTATGTGTGTCTGCTGAGCTGTTTTGGTGCATTAGCAACCCTTTTAAATGAATAGGCTGTCATAATGCAACACACAATGCGCCCTTATTGTGTGTTTTTTTTTACATTTAATATATTTGCCCGCAATGTGTTAAAACTAAAGACCCATTTAAAAAAAATAGATGATTTCTGACATTTGCTCATTTCAACCAAACATATTTTTGAATTTTCTCAGAGAATGAAGGCTGAAAATGGATTGGTTGCTATGAGCAAACCATTCTTCTGCTCCACCTTTCACAAACCATTCACAACAGGTACTGAATAATAATTGCCCTGGTGATATTCTTTGGGACTGAAAATTGGAGCAAAAACACAAGAGTTCTCTTCAGCACTTTAAGAAGCAAGGCTTCAGTACAAAGTCATCATGCCCCATTTATTAGGCTGCTTTCACACTGAGGTGCTTTACAGGCGCTATAAACGCTAAAAATAACGCCTGCAAAGCGCCTTGAAAGAGCCTCTCTTCTCACTCCAATGTGAAAGCCTGAGGGCTTTCTGATTTTTCTTGTACGAAAATCGTACGAAAAACGGTATACATTAAATGAAAATTGTTCGCTCTGTTACCGTACGAGAAAGTTTTTGGAGTTTGTATGTACGAAAATTCGGATCGGCTGTCGAAAGTTGTGTACACACTATACGAAAATGTTGGCCCGATTTTCTTATAGTGTGTGCGAGCCTTAACAGAGCGAACGATTTTCATTTAATGTGTACCCTTTTTGTACGATTTTCGTACAAGAAAAATCAGAAAAGAAAGACTAGCGCATGATCAGAAACAATAAACAACAAAAAAAAGCCTTTAATTGGTTCCAATTTGCTGTGAAACATCGAGAAAAATCGGACTTAACGTTCGCACCAATTTTCTTATAGTGTGTACCCTCACTTTAGGCTTGGTTCACATATATGCGATTCAGATGCATTTTTAATCGTATCCAATTTGCATAACATGTGAATTGGACCGGCTTTCAATGGAGCCGATTCACACATGTGCGGGGCGGCCGAAGTGCGGTTTTAAAAAGGGTCCTGTGTGTTTTTGGGTCCAGTTCACGTGCAATTTCAGGTAAAAATTCACACCTGAACTGGTGAACAGAAACACACCAGACTGCCACACTAAAACTGCGGCCGCATATGTGTGAACCCAGCCTAAACCTCAGCAGTGCTATTCACATTTGTGAATTCCTTTGTCAGGCTGGGTTCACACTAGCTGTAGCCGCAGTTTACAGCAGGGGGTCCGGTGCATCCCTGTTCTCCGTTTCAGGTGCGAAGCAGGTCAAAATTTTGCCTGAATTCGGACCTGAAACTGAGCCAAAGACACACAGGACCCTTTTCCAGTGCGCTCCCGCGGCAGCCCCGGAGGTGTGTAGACAGGCTCCATTGAGAACCAGTCACACTCTCACTGTCATGCAAATTGGATGCGGCGAAAACCAGAATCCAATTCACATAAGTGTGAACCCAGCCTTAACGGCTCAGTCCACCCAAAACGGACATTTGAACATTTGCACGTGTTTCTCAGGAGGTCCAGGATGAAGGTCTCTGAGACACACCTGCTGTGACCTTCAGCCTAAGTTCACATTGATGCAATTTGGCATGCGATTTAACATGTCAAATCGCATGCCAAATTGGCGACTATTGCCGGCAATGGCACTGTCCGAACCGGTGCGCCATCGATTTTGTGGCGCCGCACCGATTTCCAAAAGTAGTTTCTGTACTACTTTTGAAGATTTCGGGTGCGATTTCAATAGTAATCTGTGCATGAACCCGCACAGATGTCTCTGAAATCGCCCCCCAAAGGCGGACTGACATGTGGGTATGAAATCCGATTTCAATCCCACAGCAGTGTGAACCTAGGCTTAAAAAAAGCATTCCTCCTTTTCTCAGGAATAAGGAGAAATGTTGGCACTGACATCTCAACCTCTCTCCACTAGTAACTGAAATATCACCATTGGGCAGCATAGTGGATAGGTAGTTAGAACTCTTGTAGGTCTGGGGACCTCTGTTTAATACCTACCAACGTACTGTTTGCAAGTATTGTTTAGTACAGAGGTCTCCAAACTTTCTAAACAAAGGGCCAGTTTACTGTCCTTCAGACTTTAGGGGGGCCGACCTAAGGCCATCACGAGTAGAAAATGTCCCAGGATCAGTTGGAGTAAACAATGCCCCATTGTTGAGGTCATTGGGGCGAACTGTGCCCCATCGTTGGTGTCATTGGGAGGAATAGTGCCCGATCTTTGGTGTCATTGGGAGGAACTGTGCCCCAAGATTGGTGTCATTGGAAGGAATGGTCCCCCATCATTGGTTTTATTGGGCCCCATTGTTGGTGTCAATGGGAGGAACTGTACCCCTTCATTGGTGTCATTGAATAAAATACTGCCCCAAGGGCTGGATAAAAGCAAGCAAAGGGCTGCATCCGGCCCCTGGGCCGGTGTTTAGAGACCACTGGTTTAGTATGTCAGTATGGTGGAAACATTAAACTGCAAGTTACTTTGAGATCAGAAACTGATGTGGATTGTATAGTTTAGGCCCCTTTCAGACGGGCGGCTGTTCTGCCGCAGTTAAAAGCATGTTTTATTATTTTGAAATTCAGAGAATCCTGGCACAGTGTTCACTTGCAGTTGTACATTGCGATTAGCTGCGTTTACGTGTGGCAGCCTTTAGCCACGTTGGAACATTCTTGCCATTTCTGTTCCACTGTTCCATTGCTTTCTGTTGTTTTTCTTTCCTTGTTGCCGCTGCTATCTGCAGGTGAAATAGTACACTGCAGATAGCTGCAATAAATCGTTCCTGGACGCAGTCAAATTAATTTTTTCTATCCGCACCAAACTCAATGTATTGAAACCGTTGCTAAATGCAGTGTGTGATTGGGGACATAGGAAAGCATTGTGTGAGTTTAGCTGTGGTAGATAACTTGATCTATCTGCAGCTAAAAGCTGAATTCTATCCGCCAGTGTGAAAGGGGCCAAAATGTCCTTCTGACTGTGGAAGAATTGTCTAAAGCCTCGTACACACGGTCGGACTTCAAACAAACTTTTCCGTGGATTTTTGTCCAAAGGGAGTTGGCCGGGAACACCCATAGCATACACACGACAGGACTTTTCCGCAAACTTTCCCAAAACTTTCCCAACATCACGTGGTTTTTCTGCTCTTTACCGCCACCCTTTGGTCAACTTCTGCTATTGTTGGTTGATTTTAACATTGGTTCTGGGCATGCGTGTTTGTACTTCGGACAAAAGTCCGATGGATTTCTGTACACACGATAGGACTTTGCACCGTAGGACTTTTGTTGCTGAAAAGTTTGTCCGTTTGCAGAGCGAACTTTTGTCCGATGAAAACTGAAAAAGTTTGTCCGATGGAGCGTACACACGGTAGGATTTTTTTGAAAAGTTTGTTGTCAAAAAGTCCTACCATGTGTATGGGGCTTACCATACATTTTTGGCTAGGACCAATTCATTAAATAATCCGACTGGATCAAATAGCTAAAAAATTACCCCTAACATGAAATTCCTCATTTCCCCTCAAATTAATGATGAAGGCTGCTTGTATAAACCCACAATTGTATCTTCTGAATTGTAGGAATCAATTTAAGCTCCCATATGTGTTTGGCCCCTTTCACACTGAGGCGTTTTTACTGCGTTTTCACTGTAAAAATAGCGCTGTAAAAATGCCTGAAATAATCCTGCTCCAGCATTCTCAATGTGAACGCCCTGAGGGCTTTCACATTGAGGCGTTGTGCTGGCTGTGCGTTGGAAAAAATCCTGCAAACAGCTTTTTTGGAGCATCTTTGGGGCGCATAAAATAGCGCTGTAAAAACGCCTATCCCCATTGAAATTAATGAGAACCGCAGTAAAAACGCGGTAAAAACACATAGGCATTAGCGCTATTTTTACCGCTATTGCGGTAAAAAATCACGGTAAAATTGCAACGCCTCAGTGTGAAAGGAGCCTAAGGCCCCTTTCACACTGGGGCGGGCAGGAGCGGTGGCGGTATAGCAGCGCGATTTTCAGCGCTGCTATACCGTCGTTCTTACCGCGGTATGCGGTCGCTAGGGGGGTAAATTTAACCCCCGCTAGCGGCCGAAAAAGGGTTAATACCGCCCGCAAACCGCGGCTATTGCCGCGGTTTGCGGGCGGTATTACCGCGCTGTCCCATTGATTTCAATGGGAGACCGCGGTAAAGGAGCGGTGTACACACCGCTCCTTTACCGCTGTAAAGAAGCGGCTAGCAGGACTTTTGGAGCGGTCCTGCTAGCGCACCGCTTCAGTGCAAAAGCCTTCGGGCTTTCACATTGAAGGCTAAAGGGCATGATTTTTTCATGCGGTATAATAGCGCTAATATTAGCGCTAAACCGCATGAAAAACGCCCCAGTGTGAAAGGGGCCTAAGTCTTTACTTTCTTTTTTTTTTAATACCACCAGTAATAAAGGGGTTAAAGCTTCCTTTCCATCTCCCCCTAATTTTTCCTGAGACTATACTTCCTCTCAGGTGACATACCAAGGCTACTTAAGAAATGGTGGAGAGCAGAGAACACCTGCCTTGTGATCTATAGCTAAAGCATTGTGCTCAGTTCCCAGAAGGCAACCATGGTAAGAACTTGACTTTTTAAATTGCTTCATGTAGGCCACTAGTATTTGTTGAAGATTATGTTGCTTATGATTAGGGTTGTTGGTTACTACTACTGAAATA
This sequence comes from Rana muscosa, assembly GCA_029206835.1. Lineage (NCBI taxonomy): Eukaryota > Metazoa > Chordata > Amphibia > Anura > Ranidae > Rana > Rana muscosa. The sequence continues at coordinate 620,610,232 of CM055118.1, read as the reverse complement.
GGGTTTTTAGTAGTAAAATGCATATTTTAAATGATTCTAAAACAAGTAGGAGTTTTCATCTACGAAGTCTATACAATGAGTTGATTGCTGACTTGCACTATTGCCTCATTGTGTCAACGGGAAAAACTATAGTGCATTTAAAAAAATAAAAAAAAGTGTGTGTGTGTGTGTGTGTGTGTGTGTATGTGTGTGTGTGTGTGTGTGTGTGTGTGTGTGTGTATGTATATATATATATATATATATATATATATATATATATATACACACATACATTATGGGCAAGGGTCATGCCTGATATTTTCACACGATCAACTTCATACTTGCATTTTTGATATATATTCATTCATATGTCAGAAATGCAGATATGAAGTTGATAGCGTGAGAGTATCATGTGTGACCCTTGTCCAGGGCTGTATATAGATATTGGGGGTGGTTGGATGATGTACAGGGGGATCAAACTATTATTATTATTATTATTATTATTAATTTTTTTTTTTTTTTTTCCTTATTTGCTGCATGCTACTCAACCGGTCATAGTAGTTAGAAGCATTCAGATACTTCATCTGTGAAACCTAGGCTAACATATTTTTGTGTCTGGAATGTTAGACCTGTCCCTGGGTAGATTTGGTAATTCCCAAAAAAAATGCACACATTTTTCCCCAATCACATTTTTCTTTATTTTATGTTAAGTCAGCAGCTACAAAAAGTGTAGCTGCTGGCTTTTAATAAACAGACACTTACCTGTTCCACCGTCCAGCGACGCGGCCGCCCGGAGCTTCACTCCTCTCCCCCCATCTCCGCCGGCGCCTCCATTCTAACTGTGGGCACCCGGCCGTGACAGCTTTCGGCTTCACGGCCGGGCATTCACTGCGCTTCTTGAGTGGACAGGCGATTGCCTGGGACCTGTCGCGTGTCCCAGGTGATCGCCTACAGGGAGGGGCCGCCAAAAAGGCGATATGACGAGTCGCCTAAGCGATCCCTGGGCAAAAGGAGGAAGTGGGACAGGAAGTCCCACTCCTACTGAAGACCCCACTCCCCCCTCCCCCAAAAAAAATTACATGCCAAATGTGGCATGTAAAGGGGTGAGGGGTGGTTTAAGCGGAAGTTCCACTTTTGGGAAGAACTCAGCTTTAAGGACTTACAGTTCATTTGCTCTTTGCCTTCGCCTGTGTTAACATCAGAAGAGACTTTCTCCTGCGTTCCAGTTGAAGACCTGCTTGTCTGACGTTCCCTCTGGCTACAGATCCTGCTTGCTGTACTACTACCTTTATCGCTGGCTCTTGGACATTGGCTTGGCTGACTACCCGATCCGGTTACTGAACTCCGGCTATGTTTTGACTACGCTTACTATGTTTACCTTATTTTTATTATTCAACAAGTGTGATTTAACTGTACTTCTGTCTCGGTCTGATTCATGGTTTCTGACAGTAGGCGAAGGCCATGAATTCAGAAGATGCAGCCAATCCACTTGTTAATTTTTCCAGATTGGATGACCTGGATCACCGCATGGATCAGTTTGCCAGGGCGATACAGGCGCTCCTGAGTCGCAAGGCTCGTCTAGAGTCTCCCACTGTGGCTGCACCGGTAGTCTCTGTGCAGGCACCCGCCTTGAGTATTTCCTCTTTAAGAGGTATGTCTGGTTCCGCTCCGCTTCCCCAGGATTTGGTGACGATCCAGTTCAGTGGGTTTCTCAACCAGGTTGAGATATGCTTTGTGGGAAACGTCTGGGGCAGCATCTCATACAGAAGCAAAGTGGGTTTCGTGATATCTTTGCTTTCTGACAGAGCCTTGGCAAACCCTCTATGGGAGATGCAAAAACACATGGTCCTGACTTACTCAGAATTTGTGGCTTCCTTCAAAAGGGTATTTGACGTTCCCGCACGCTCCACTTCTGCTGCCAAGTGCCTCATGTCCATCAGAGTATGAGGACGGTTCCCGATTACACCATTGAATTCCGTACTCTGGCAGCAGAGGTTGCTTGGAACAATGAGGCCCTCGTGGCTGCTTTTCCTAATGGTCTCTCGGATAACATCAAGGATGAGATTGCAGCCCGAGATGTACCCACTGAGCTGCTGAAGTTGATCACATTTGCCATCCTCAATGACTCCAGACTCAGACTCTCAAGGAGCGCTTGCGGAAGCCTCCTGTACAGTTGTCTCCGAGCTTTGCAGTCCCACCCTTGCCTCCCTCACCTCTCATGCCTCCTGGTACCGAGCCAGTCTGGGAAGTTGAACCCATGCACTTGGGCTTCCCATGTCTCTCTGCGGACGAGAGAGCCCTTAGGAGGAGGGAGAGATTGTGCCTTTATTGTGGCCAGGCTGGTCACTTTTTTGAAATCTTGTCCTACCTGTCCTGTGAACGCCCGACTCTTGAGGTACTGTCATGGACAGACCTTAGGTGGCGTTGTTTCATCTCCTGGTTTTGGTTACCCTGTCATGGGCTGAGTTGTCCGAGATACAGACTCTAATTGACTCCGGGGCTGCAGGCCTGTTCATTGATGCTGCCTTTGTATCGAAGCACTCGATTCCGCTGCAGCTGCGCGACACTCCACTTGCCATTGAGGCTCTTGACGGGAGACCTCTACATCCTGCCCATGTGACTCGTGAGACTGTTTCGTTGTCCATGGTCGTAGGGGCTCTTCACCATGAGATAATCCAGGTCCAAGTTATTTCCTCACCTAAGTTTCCGCTGGTTATTGGTTATCCTTGGTTACAGAGGCACAACCCCTCTTTTGATTGGCTCCGTGCTGAGGTTCTGTCCTGGTCTCCACAATGCAGTAAGAGATGCTTCCAGAAGGTAGCCAAGGTCCTGTGCACCTCCTTCACTCTCCTCCCTGCCGGAGGAGTACAGCTTTTTTTTTTTTCTCCAAAACGTGTTTTATTTGAAATAATATAAACATACAAATTATAGACAGTAGCACAGTTAGTGCAAGTGGTGCAATAATAACATGAGGATCCACGCAGACAGTATTTATAGCTGATTCTATACAGACAATGACAAATCGAGTAGGTTAAATAAGCAGTTACAGGAACATGGGGGGGGGGGGGGGGGGGTCAGGGCCCCACCCAGCACAGGTACACATGCATACAACCCTACATATTGGGGAACATAAAACCATAGAAATAATAAAGGGGGAGGGAGAGGGGGCAATGCGAGTTTGATTTATCGGGAATCTCATTGCATGTGGCAGCACTACCTAGCCAACTGTCCCATACTTTGCCATACTTAGCCGGGCAGCCCCTATGGACGTAGATCTTTCTTATATGGTAGGACATTATTAATTGCAGCGATCCACTCTCGGAGAGACGGTGGGGTTGCCTGAAGCTATTTCTGCGCTATAAGCAACCTAGCAATGAAGAGTGATTCTTGAAGGAATATTTTGTGGAATTTTATCCGAATCCAGATCCGGTAACACTCCCAGTATGCACTGCTTGGGGCACAGCGTCAGGGGGGACCCCATCTCATATGAACCTCACTACGTGTGTCCAGTAGTCCTGTATCACTGGGCAGGACCAGAGAAGGTGGAAAAAAGTACTGGCTGGGCTGCTGCATCTGGGGCATAGCGGGTTACGGTCGGGTTTATATTTGGCCAGTTGGATAGGGGTCAGGTACGATCTATGGAGAATATAGAGGTGTGTGTGTGTGTGTGTGTGTGTGTGTGTGTGTGTGTGGCGGTCTGACAATTTAGTCGAGACCTTCTTACAGGCGTCCACCCATTCATCATTGTCTAGCCCTCCTACATCCCCAGACCATCGATCTTTAAGTCTATGTGCTAAGATTGCTGCAGGGGGGCAAAGTAGAGAGTTGTAAAATATTGAGATGAGCTTTCGGGAGTCCTGTCCTATAATGGTACCCATGATATCCAACTGTTCTACAGTAGGGGAGACACCCCCAAATTGGGCATGGCGCAGCTGGAGGTATCGAAAAAGCATAGTTAGGTAGGTTGAATTTGTCTTTAAATTGCTGGAACGATTTCAGAACGGTGCCACGGTACACATCTGACAAGTACCTCACCCCATGATTGGTCCAAAGGACCTGGTCTGGAACAGTCAGCAATTCGTTCAGGCCAGGATTGTCCCAAAGGGGAGTATGAAAGTGGGTGGGCGGTAGTTTTAGTTTGCGTCTCACCAAGTCCCAAATCCTGCAATGGTGATATAGCAACTAGTGTTGAGCGGGTAGCTGGATATTCGGGTCCGGCGGGTTCGGCCGAACTTCGGAAAAAAGTTCGGATTCGGGACCGAACTTTGACCCGGACCCCATTGAAGTCAATGGGGACCCGGACTTCTGACGACTAAAAAGGCTCTAAAAAAGTAATGGAAAGGGCTAGAGGGCTGCAAATGGCAGCGAAATGTTGTTAAGAACATGGCAAGTGCTCTGCAAACAAATGTGGATAGGAAATAACTTAAAAGAACATAAAAAAAAATTAAAAAATAAAAAAATATGCTGGAGGCCCCCTTTTCAGCAGAAGAGGTACAGGAAGTCATTAAGAACCTCAGAAACTCAACGGCACAATGCCACACATATGGTGGGAATGCCCCAGAATACGCCCTTTCTGGAATAAATTATTTAATTTAATGGATAAGCTAGTGGGAAAATAAAATACTTTGAAATAAAAATGTAGCGGGGTGCTAAATTTAAGGAAAGTGTTTGAGTGGTAAATAGGCTCAAATACCCTAATTCTGTAGGATTCATGGACCATTTTGTCCTCGGGGGACAGTATTGGTGTGCAGTTCCCTGCGGCCTACAGGTGGCGCCTTTTGTGTCCCCTCTTGGCAGTAGTACAGCGGGGCGGGGAACCTGCTGTGCATGCCGGGAGAGCATATAAAAGGGGCAGACCTTTGGCCTGGGGGCTGATGTCCAGTGGGGTCCGCGCCCAGGTGCCTTCGGCCTGGGTGCATGTGTTCCTGTTCCATCTCGGGCACCTTTAGCCCGGGGTGAGGTACTATCCTGGAGTTCTTGCTGCCCTGGGTATGGAGGCCTAGGGGCGGGAGTAAAGCCTGGAGTCCAGAGCCGCCTCGTGTAGGGGACCCTGTTCCAGGGAAGGGAGGATCATTCTGATGGACCGATGCGGGAGTCACGGTGAAGGAATGGTCTGTTGACTCCCTGGAGAGATGTCTTCCCCTTGATATGGGCTAGGTTCGTAGAAGGAGAAGCTCAAGGTCACCTTGACTGTATCAGAGGCCTTATTCAACCGGCCCGTGGCAGGGGCCTTATACACCCTGGTCTGTGGCTGAGACCAAAGTTCTCCAGGCCCGTGGCAGGGGCCTTGTACACCCGGTCTGTGGCAGAGACCAACCTCAATGTCTGTGGCAGAGACCGTGCGCCAAAAACTGTTTGAGAAACCTAAGCAGTGAAGTGAATGTGCTACGTTTGTGCCTGGACCTCCTCCACACCTTAAGCTGTCCTGTTTCTTTGCTCTAACCTTTTCTATCTGAGTACAGTTTATTTTGCCATGAGAGAATAAGAGTTGGAGTTTCAGCTGGTGTGGACATTGACTTTACTGGCAATTAAAGGACTTGCCTCTACCTACAGTAGAGGTGAGAATCATCCTCTGGAGGAGTTTTGACTCCGGCTGTGGACACGGCCCGTCAAGTACACCGCTCAACCTCTTTATATAGGATGATACGGGCTGGTAGTGCGGTGTGCCTTTCTCCCTCCTGCGAAGAGCCAACAACATAAAGGCAGGTAAGGGGGAAAGGATCTGTGCGCTACAAAAAAATAAAATAAAAATTTTAATCTTGGCCTAGCAGGACGAGGTCCATATGGAGTAGGAGGTTGAGGTGGCGGTGGATGTGGCTGTGTAGGTGGAAGCGGCGGTGGAGGAGGACGAGGTAGCCAACACTGGTTCAAAAATACAACAATGGCTGGGTAAGGCCGGTGATGTGTCGAATTCTGTCCCCTGTCGAATAGTGTCCGCCCTGTACTGCGCTTGCTGAGTATGTAGGACAAGTGGATTTCAAAAATCTCCCAAGACTAACGGCGCCTGCGTGTTGAGTTCAGGTGAAGGCCACACCATCCGTGGTTCAAGCCGAGCCAAGCAAGGCCGCGATCGAAGCGAGCCCGTGAGGGGCCCTGTTACTATGTGCTACCGTATGTCCTCTTGGATGGTGGGGCTTGAACCTGCACTCACAGCGCAGGCGCCGTTCATCTTCGGAGATTTTGTGAATCTCCTTGTCCTCTGTACTGCGCAAGCGCTGCGCCTGCGCAGTACGGGCCAGGCACAATCCGATGGCCGGACAGTTTTTGTCACAACACCGGTATACATGTCTATTCTGCACAAGGTACGGACAAGTCCTGTGGGATCCATGCCTGGTTCATTTTAATGAACGTGAGCTTGTCCACATTGGCTCTGGACAGGCGGCTGCGCTTGTCTGTGATAACGCCCCCTGCCGTGCTAAATACACGTTCAGATAATACACTGGCTGCAGGGCAGGCCAGCACCTCCAAGGCATAAACGGCAAGCTCAGGCCATGTGCCCAATTTGGAGACCCAGAAGTTAAAGGGGGCAGACCCGTCATCCAGTACGTGTAGGCCTGTGGACACATACTGCTCAACCATGTTGGTGAAATGCTGCCTCCTGCTAAGACGTTCCATCTCAGCTGGTGGTGCTGGTTGTTGTGGCGTGCTGACAAAGCTTTTCCACATTTCGGCCATGCTAACCCTGCCTTCTGAGGTGCTGCCGGTGCCCCGGCTGCGTTGGCGACCTCTTCCTCCTCCTCTGCCTTCGCCTTGTGCTTCCACCGTACGCCCGCTGTCAGGTGGGAATGCCACCAGCAGCGCGTCTACCAGCGTGCGCTTGTACTCGCGCATCTTACGATCCCGCTCCAGTGAGGGAATTAAGGACGGTACGTTGTCCTTGTAACGGGGATCCAGCAGGGTGGCCACCCAGTAATCAGCACCAGTTAAAATGTGGGCAACTCGGCTGTCGTTGCGGAAACACTGCAGCATGTAATCGCTCATGTGTGCCAGGCTGCCCAGAGGCAAAGAAAAGCTGTCCTCTGTGTGAGGTGTATCGTCTGTGTCCTCTGTATCCCCCCAGCCACGCACCAGTAATGGCCACGAGCTGGTCTGAGTGCCACCCTGCTGTGAACATGGCTCCTCCTCCTCCTCCTCCTCCTCCTCCACCATCTCGTCATCCCCCAGAACTGTGCCCTTTCTGCCGGACAATTGTGTACCTGGCGTTTGTTGGTGCAGGAACCCACCCTCGTAGCCACTTGTGAAAGACTGCCCTGAAAGCCTTTGAAATGATCCCGCTTCCTCCTCCTCATCCTCCTGTGCCACATCCTCTTCCATCATCGCACGAAGCGTTTTTTCAAGGAGGCATAGAACTGGGATAGTAACGCTGAGAACGGCGTCATTGGCACTGCCCATGTTGGTGGAGTACTCAAAACAGCGCAACAAGGCACACAGGTCTCGCATGGAGGCCCAGTTATTGGTGGTGAAGTGGTGCTGTTCCGCAGAGCGACTCACGCGTGATTGCTGCAGCTGAAACTCCACCTTGCACATGCTGGCCAGACTGTGCGAGCAGCAGGCAATAGTGGAGTTCCACCTTGTGGGCACGTCACATATGAGGCGGTGAGCTGGAAGGCCGAAGTTACGCTGCAGCGCTGACAGGCGAGCAGCAGCAGGGTGAGAACGCCAAAAGTGCGCACACACAGCCCGCACTTTCTGCAGCAGCTCTGGCATATTGGGGTAATTTTTAAGGAACCTCTGGACCACCAAGTTCAGCACATGCGCCAGGCAAGGGATGTGCGTCAAACCGGCTAGACCCAGAGCTGCTACGAGATTTCGCCCATTATCGCACACCACCAGGCCGGGCTTGAGGCTCACTGACAGCAACCACTCATCGGTCTGTTGTTCCATGTCCCTCCACAACTCCTGCGCGGTGTGGGGATTTTCCCCCAAACAGGAAAGTTTTAAAACTGCCTGCTGTCGTTTACCCCTGGCTGTGCTGAAGTTGGTGGTGAAGGTGTTACGCTGAATGGATGAGGAGGCGGTAGAGGATGAGGAAGCGGAGAAGGAGGAGTTAGCAACAGGAGGCAAACTGAAGCGCCCTGCAATCCTCGGTGGTGGAAGGACATGCGCCAAACCGCTATCTGCCTCAGGCCCAGCAGCCACTGCATTTACCCAGTGTGCTGTTAGAGAGATATAACGTCCCTGACCGTGCTTACTGGTCCACGCATCCGTAGTTAGGTGGACCTTGCCACAGATGGCGTTGCGCAGTGCACACCTGATTTTGTCCCCCACCTGGTTGTGCAGGGAAGGGATGGCTCGCCTGGAAAAGTAGTGGCGGCTGGGCACGACGTACTGCGGGACAGCCAATGCCATCAGGCTTTTAAAACTCTGCGTCTCCACCAGACGGAATGACAGCATTTCAAAGGCCAGGAATTTTGAAATGCTGGCATTCAGGGCCAGGGATCGCGGGTGGCTAGGGGGGTACTTCCTCTTCCGCTCCAATGTTTGGGAGATAGAGAGCTGAACGCTTCCATGGGACATTGTGGAGATGGTCGGTGACCCAGGTGGTAGTGTTGCTGGCAGATCCTCTGTTTGCGTGGTGACAGGTGCCACTGTCACTACAGAGGTGGATGAAGAGGCCGAGACTGCAGCAGAAGAGGAAGCAGGAGGAGCCAGAGACCTTTCTTGGTTTCTGAGGTGTCTACTCCACTGCAGCTCGTGCTTTGCACTTAGATGCCTGGTCATGCAGCTTGTGCTCAGGTTGAGAACGTTTATGCCTCGCTTCAGGCTCTGATTGCACAGCGTGCAAACCACTCGTGTCTTGTCATCAACACACTGTGTGAAGAACTGCCACGCTAGGGAAGTCCTTGGACCTGGCTTTGGTGTGCTCGGTCCCTTGCTGCGTTGGGCAGTAGCAGATGTACTGTCTAGGGGACGAATGCTCTGTTTTTGCACCCTGCTCCCTCTTCTGCTGTGCTGGTGGCTCTGTGCGACCACCGCCTCTTCCTCCGAACTACACTGGTCACCTGCATAACGTTGATTCCATGTGGGGTCGAGGACCTCATCGTCCTCCACATCATCTTCCACCCAGTCTTCACCCCTGCCCTCCATGTCTGTCTGCACAATTGCGAAAGCAGCAGCAGTTGGCACCTGTGTTTCGTCATCATCCGAGACGTGCTGCGATGGTCCTCCCATGTACCCATCATGAAACATAAGTGGTTGGGCATCGGTGCACTCAATCTCTTCCACTTCTGGGGCAGGGCTAGGTGGATGGCCCTGGGAAACCCTGCTAACAGAGTCATCGAAAAGCAGAAGAGACTGCTGCATGATTTGGGGCTCAGACTGCTTGGCTGATTTGCAAGGGGGTGAGGTGAAAGACTGATGGACATGGGCTTCAGGTGCCAACTCTGATCTTTCAGCAGAAGAGTGGGTGGGAGACAATGTGAAGGAACCCGAGGCACTGTCAGCAACCCAATCTACTATCGCCTGTACTTGTCCTGGCCTAAACATTGGTACAGCCTCATTAGGCATGACAAAATACCGCCGCAGGCTCGGTCGCCTACTCGCACCTGAGGAAGGTGTTTCACTTGTGCGTGTAGCTGGCACAGATCCACCACGTCCTCTCCCTGCAACAGGAGCTCCACCAGCAGCACCACGACCGGGGCCACCACGTCCCTTTGACCTTCCCCTCATATTTTCCAAATTTAGGATCTTGCCCTAAATGGCGTTTTTTGGAAGACCACAACACACCCACAGTACGTAATGGCTGAAACGCACAGCTACAGAACTGCAGAAAATGCTATTAAAAAAAAAAAGGTTGTTTTTTTTAGTATAGCACAGTACAAGGAAAATATATATAAATTGTTTTTTTACACACACCTCCAGATGTGTATTTCACACTGCAAAATATTTTCTGTGGCCCTAAATGGCGTTTTTTGCCAGACCACAGCACGTAACCGCTGAATCGCACAGCTACAGAAAATGCTATTCAAAAAAAAAGGTTTTTTTTTTTTAGTATAGCACTGTACAATATATAGAAATTGTTTATTTTACACACCTCCACATGTGTATTTCACACTGCAAAATATTTTCTGTGGCCCTAAATGGCGTTTTTTGAAAGAGCACAACACAACCACAGTATTTAACCACTGAATGGCACAGCTATAGAAGTGCAGAGAATGCTATTCAAAATTTTTTTTTTTTTTTTTTTTTTTTTTAGTATAGCATAGTACAAGAAAAATATATAGAAATTGGTTATTTCACACAACTAGAGATATACACTGCAAAATATTTTTTTTGCCCAAAAATAGGTCTTTTTTGCGCACAATAAAGTGCCTTTTTTTTTTTTTTTTGGGGCCCAAAAATGGGTCTTTTAGCAAAAGCACAATAAAGTGCCTTTTTTTTTTTTTTTTTCTGACCAAAATAGGTCTTTTAGCAAGAGCACAATACAGCCACAGTATGGAATAGGTGTATCACTCAACGTAATGCAGTGCTGGTGCACTGAGCTTGCAACACAAACAGATAAACCTATGCAGATCGCTGAGCTATTATATCTCTCAATCTGGACTCCTATCTAAATCTCTCTCCCTGAAAGCACAAACAGGATCCTGCCCCTACACTACACTACACTGTCTCCCTATCTTTTCTATCAGTAGATTGCAGAATCAGGACTAACTCCTATTCTCTCCCTCACAGCAACAGCAGCCAGGATCCTTTCCCTACACTGTCTAAAAGCAGAGTGACGATCTGTGCTGTGTGCCTCTTTCTTATATAGAAGCTGGTCACATGCTGGGTCACATGTTGCACTGACCAATTACAGCCATGCCATTAGTAGGCATGGCTATGATGGCTTCTAAGGGCACACCAGCTAATCAAATGGTGATTGGCTGGCCCCTGAAGCATTTCTAACTGCGCCATTAAATTCCCGAATCCGAACCCGGACTTTAGCGCAAAGTCCGGGTCCGGGGTCGGGAAAACGCCAAAATTCGGTACGGACCCGAACTTTACAGTTCGGGTCCGCTCAACACTAATAGCAACCCTTTACGGCTTCCCATTGTCCAGGCACCCGTCATGTCCTTAAAGAGAACCTGAAACGGATGAGTGAGACCGGGAGCGTGAGGGGAACAGATCAGTACTAGATGGCAGTCTCTGTCGTGTTTGTCCAGGTAGAAGTGGGACAGTTGCGCCGCCAAGTAATAGAAATTGAAGTCTGGCAGCGCCGCACCTCCCAGCTCGGTGGGATTCTTCAGCGCTTGCCAGTTAAATTTGTGTCACGCCGAGCCCCACACAAACAAGTTAAGGCTAGCTTCGATGGACTTAAAAATTCTAAGAGGTAAATAAACAGGGGCATGCCAAAGGACGTATAAGAATTTGGGGAGGAGAACCATCTTGATCAAGTTTACTCGGCCCATCACACCCATGGGTAGTTTGGCCCATGTTTGTGTTTTTAGACTTCAAAAAAGTTATCAGAGGTTCTATGTTAACCCTAACATAGTCCTCAGGCGAGCGAGTAATTTGTATTCCAAGATATTTCATGGAGCTAACCCTAAGGAGGGGGGATGAGGCTTGTAAGTCTGTGGGCACGCTCACGTCAATGGGAAGGATCTGGGATTTATCCCAGTTAATTCTTAGCCCAGAGTATTGACCAAATGTTTTGATGGTCTCAAGGGCAACCTGCAGTGAATGGCCAGCATCGGTCAGGTACAGAAGCATGTCGTCTGCATATAGACTGATCTTTTCCTCTAGCTCCCCACAGCGAAGCCCATGGATCCCCGGGTTAGTCCTAAGTGAAGAGGCAAGGGGCTCCACCGCCAGGGCATACAGAAGCAGGGATAAGGGGCACCCTTGTCTCATCCCTCTAGAAAGGGGAAAAGGGGCAGAGACCCGTCCATTGACCAAGATCCTAGCGCACGGATTTTGGTATAAAAGGCGGACCCACGTGTCAAAATTAGGCCCGAATCCAAATCGATGCAAGCATTCCCAAAGATGGTCCCACTCGACCAAGTCAAATGCCTTGGCGGCGTCTAGTGACACCACAACCCTAGACCCCACCCGGCTATGCCCAGCCTGTAAGTTCATATGCAGTCTGCGCAAATTGTATGCCATGTTTTTAGCAGGCATAAACCCGGTTTGGTCCGGATGGATCAACGTAAGAATCACTCCGTTCAAGCGCACCACTAGGATCTTGGCCAATATCTTAATGACCAGCTGAAGGAGCGATATTGGGCGATTAAGATTTGGGGAATTCTGAGTTCTTGCCAGGTTTAGGTATGAGTACAATATAAGCCTTGGTCATAGAAGCGGGCAGGGAACCAGAGCTAAATATACGAGAGAAAAGTTCATGAAGCCTAGGGACCAGGGTCTCAGCATAAGTAGTGTAAAATTCTAGGGGAAGGCCATCAGAGCCAGGTGCCTTGAACGGGTTGAGCAGTGTTAGAGCCCCTGATATATCCTCTACAGTAATAGGGGCTTCCACCTGGGAATCAGTAAGTGTAGGTGACTCTATACCAGCTAACAACAACGTGGCTAAGTCCTCTCTAGATTTGTCAGAGGAAGAGGAATACAGCGATGTGAAGGAGCGGAACTCTCTCCAGCCACCTCGTCAGGGTCAGTAGGCATTACCCCCCCCCCCTCGGAATTGCGGAGGGAAACCACCGTGGGGGGTCTATGTTCCAAATGGGCCAGATAGGCCAGGAGTCTACCCGCCCGTTCTCCACACTCATACGTCCTCTGCTTGCTATAGAATATCTTCCGTTCTGCTCTTTCAAAAAGCAGACTATTCACAACCCACGCCCGCAGCTTCAGCAAATCTGCTGTGGCTGGGGAAGGACTGTCAGTGAACGCCTTCTCTGCCTCCGTCAAGGAGTGTTCCGCCTGCGCAACCACCTGGGATGAGGTCTTCCGATATCTAGAAATACTTTGTGATAGAACCATGCGAGCGTGAGATTTGAAAGAATCCCAGACTACATCGAATGGCGCAGTATCCCTGTTGGTCTGAAAGGAGTCCCACTCGTCGCCGGCCTCCACCAAGTTGGGGACGACCGTCAACCAGAAGGGGTTCAGCTTCCAGGCATAGGAAGTGAGGGGGGGCGGGGGGACTCAACCCCAAGCTCAATCCAGTAGGAGGCGTGGTCGGATAGGACCCGCGGATTGAAACCCACGTTGCCTAGGATGGGAAGTAGGGTGCGGGACAGCAATATGAGGTCTCTTCGCGACATAGCATTGTGCGTTGTCGAGAAGCATGAAAATGTTTTTTGTCAAGGGGGTGGCTGTGTCTCCAGGTGTCTACAAGGGCAAGTTCAAGGAGAAGTTTACCAAACCTAGTGAGGGCGTGGGCGTGGGAGGGGCTGTCCGGAGGCGCCAGAGACAATCTGTCAAGGTCTCTATTCGCAACGTTAAAGTCTCCCAGCCAGACTGCGGGAACAGTAGGGAATTGGGACATAAATGCCAAGCCTTCAGTGAGAACAGCAAATTGGAAGGGGGGAGGTATGTAGATAGCCATTATCAGTAATTCCAGACCATTAAATTTAGCATGTAAAAACAAAAACCTGCCCTGGGGGTCAGACCTGAGCATAAGGAGCACAAATTGTGCGTTCTTGGCCACCAATATAGCAACACCCCTGGAATTAGCTGTGTGTGTGTGTGTGTGGGGCCTGATATACCCATCCCACCCAGGGTTTTTTAAGGCTCATTATTAGTTGACCCGTCAAGTGAGTTTCCACCAACACCATATTCTACGCCCTCTGTGCTTTAAGAACTAACAGGACAGCATTGTATTTTGGCCTGGCTCTAAGACCCCGCACATTCCATGTAATTTTCACAGTTGGCATAGTAACCCAGAGCAGATATAACTGTCCCCGATGGCCGGAGCCTGCGCGCGGCCGTCCAGACCACCCCAAAACTGGGATGGCCGTAGACACCGCCCCCAGAGTCCAGAGCACCAAGGAGAGGAGGCCTCAAAGTAATCCAGTACAAAGTCAGCAATAAATCAGCATATAGTGCCCCATTATAGTGTAGATCACACATGGCACCCATTAAACGGTAGTACGCTATGCCGTCCTGTGCACCACATAACACCTGAACAATAAACCACCAACAAGACATGTATTGAACATAAACCAAGACACTGGGATGTCCGGGTGGGCAGCCCGCCAAGTAACCAACAGGCGCAGCCTGCCAAGCACGGACAGGCCAGGGAAACCAAACTTGCGTAGAAGGAAAAAAAAACAAAAAACGTTGCAGTTAGTAATGGAAACAGCGGGGCCCACGAGGGTACCCACCACTAGGGGGACGATTGTTCGCTGCAGAGCAAGCAGCAGTGCGAGGAATGAGACCCCCGGTCTTGGCTCTCCAGGATGGTATACATAGGGGGAACAGCAGGATATGGAAACATGAGACCGTATTCCGGGCGGTTGCTCGCCTTTAAAGCGGAAGTTCAGGGCTGCAGTTCAAACATTCCATCTTGGGGTTCAAGTGGGGGCATAGGAGAGAAACGAACGGAGATTGAGCCGGGAGAAGTGTGGGAATAAGGGGGAGAGAGACCATGGGAAGGATGGGGAGGAAGAGGAGGAAATAAAGCCGGCCAAAACAGGGTGAGCGAATCCTCTCAGGGGGTAGGCAAAGTAAAGGGAGTCTCCAGCAGGATGCCTAAAGTACAGTACCTTAGGATGGATAAGAGCCGGACTCTGCAGTCAGTGAGTGGGATCTTCCTCCCCGGAGGTCCGCTAGACAGCCCAGAGCCAGTTCCATTTGCGCACCTACGCGGGCTCTCTGGCTGGGGCAGCCGCATGTTCAAGCCAGGAGAAGACCTCTTCTGGTGTATCAAAGAAATGTGCCCTACCCTCGCCAGCGACCCGGAGTCTGGCTGGATAAAGCATGGCATAGGTGTAATGGCGGATCCGCAGCTGATGCTTGGCTTCATTGAATTGGGCACGCTTCTTTTGGACCTCTGCCGAGAAATCCGGGAAAACCTTGATCTCGACGTTCCTGAAGGGGATGCTTCCCTTCAGTCTGGTGAGGCGAAGGACAGCATCTCGGTCACGAAAGTTGAGCAGTTTAGCAATAAATGTCCGCGGCGGTACCCCCTGAGGAGGGGGTTTAGCAGCCAGTCTGTGGGCCCTCTTAACTACAAAGGATGCAGAAAATTCTGCTTGGCCAAAGGTAGCAGTGAGCAAGTTCTCCAGAAAGGTGGGGGGATTAGAGCCCTCCGCGCCCTCAGGCAGTCCCACAAACCGTAGATTGCACCTTCTGAGGCGATTCTCCATATCATCTTGTTTGGCAAGTACCATAGCAAGCTGGTGCTGTAGACGTTCAGTGGTGGCTTGTAATGGCGGCACCTCGTCCTCCACGCGGCTGATGCGATTCTCAGTCTGTGACCCGCTCCCTGAGCTTCTGCATATCTTGGCGGATGAGGGAGACATCCACCTTCACCTCCTCGATTTTGCACGTCAGGGAGCTCTTGCAGTCTGATATGGCCTCCAGAACCCGTGCCATGTTTGCAGTGGATATGTCCGCGGGAGCAGAAGCGGCGGCGCCATCTTCCTCCCCGGCCTCCTTATTCATATGCTTGAATTTAGCAAGCTTCGCGGCCGCATCGGACCCCTTTTTTTTTTTTTTGGTGGCGACATGATCCCCGTAGTCAGTTATCAGGTGGTATTAGCCCCAGGATCTTTAGTGTCGGATATTCAGCGAGCAGAGCTCCCGTTCAGCACTCCTCACACCATGCCGTCCAGGCCACGCCCCCGGAGTTCAAAGATTTTAGCGATGTCTTTGACAAAGGTCAAGCCGGTACTTTGCCTCCACACCGGTCGTATGATTGCACAATTGACCTTCAACCTGGTGCCATACCCCCTCGTGGCTGGGTTTACCCCTTGTCGGTCTTGGAGGATAAGGCCATGGAGGAGTATGTTGCAGACGCACTATCAAGGTTTCATCCGCAAATCCTCGTCTCCTGCTGGTTTCTTTTTTTGTGAAGAGTGGTGAACTGAGACCTTGCATTGACTATAGGGGTCTCATTTGTCTCACCATTAAGAATGCCTATCCAATTCCGTTGATTACGGAATTATTTGACTGCCTCAAGGGAGCAACGGTTTTCACGAAGCTTGATATGAGGGGCATACAATCTTGTGAGGATTAAGGAGAGCAACGAGTGGAAAACTGCCTTTTATACCAGAACAGGTCATTATGAATATCTCGTAATGCCTTTTGGCCTCTGTAATGCTCTGGCAGTTTTCCAGGAGTTTATTAACGATGTCCTCCGAGATTTGTTGCAGTTGTGTGTGTGTGTGTGGTGGTCTATCTCGATGATATCCTCATATTTTCCAAGTCCCTGGAGAGCCACCACACATGTCTGTCGAGTGCTTTAGAAACTAAGAGAACAATCTCTATTGTAAGCTGGAGAAGTGTAAATTCCAGCGGGAACCGGTCAAATTCCTGGGTTATGTAATTTCCATGGCTGTTTTTTTCAATGTTCCCAGAGGAACTTTCTGCTGTCCTACAGTGGCCTCGGCCCATGGGTTTACGCCCTCTGCAGCGATTTTCTTGGCTTTTCCAACTATTATCGGAAGTTTATTCGTAACTTCTCGTCTTTGGTCAAGCCCCTGACTGATATGACGGTAATCCACAGAGTTGGCCTCCAGAGTCCATTAAGGCTTTTGAGAGTCTTAAGGCTGCCTTTGTTTCTGCTCCTGTGTTGGCACATCCTGATTCTACGTTGCCTTTTTATCCTTGAAGTGGATGCTTCTGAGACTGGAGTTGGCGCCCTTCTGTCTCAACGTCCTAGCTCTGACAGCGCTATGCATCCGTGTGGCTACATTTCCAAGAAATTGTCACCTGCCGAGTGCAATTACGAGATTGGTGCCAGAGCTGTTGCCGATCATTTTAGCCCTGACAGAGTGGAGACATCTCCTCTAAGGTACCACTGTTCCGGTTCTCATTCTTACTGACCATAAGAATCTCACATTCTTGTCTGAGGCTAAGCGCCTCTCTCCCAGAAGGGCACGATGGGCTCTTTTCTTGTCGAGTTTCAATTACTGTCTCATTCTTACCCGGTACTAAGAATGTAAGGGCTGACGCCTTGTCACAACAATTTTCCTCCACTTCCAAGATGGAGTCGGTTCCGGTTCCTGTGATTCCTCCTGATCGTATTTTGGCTACGGTTCGCACCAGTCTCACTTCTCCTTTTGGGAGACAAAATTTTTGCTGCTCAGGTCGATGCCCCTCCTGAGAAACCTTGTGACCGCTGCTTTGTTCCCGAGAGTCTCCGTACTGCCGTACTCCAGACTTGCCATTGTCCCAAGGCTGCTGGCCACCATGAGAAGAATCAACTCTTTTGGGCCATTTCCCAACAATTCTGGTGGCCTAGTCTACGTGCTGATGTAACCGCCTTCGTAGCTACCTGTTCCGTGTTTGCTCAGAGTAAGACTCCACGACAGCTTTTCAGTGGGTCTCCTACAACCCATACCCAATGTAGAGGCCCTGGACCCACCTGTCTATGGATTTCATTGTGGAGTTGCCCAACTCCCAGGGCAACAGTTATCCTTTATGGTGGTAGACCGGTTCTCGAAAATGTCTTGCTGTATTACACTTAAGAAGTTGCCTACGTCTAAGGAACTGGCTTCCATTTTTGCTCGGGAGATCTTTCGCTTGCATGGTCTACCCAATGTCCTTGTCTCTGACAGGGGAAGTCAGTTTGTCCCGGTTCTGGCGAATCTTTTGTGCACAGTTGGGAATGCAGCTTCCCTTCTCTTCTGAGTATCACCCGCAGTCTAATGCGGCTGCAGAACAAGCCAATCAGTCCTTGGAGCAATTCCTGCGTTGCTATATTTCTGACCATCACAACACTTGGTCAGACCTCTTACCTTGGGCGGAGTTTGCTCACAATAGCACTCTGAATTCTGCTTCCCGTTTGTCCCCATTTTTATGGCGAACTATGGTTTCCAACATTCTATGTTGCCTGACTAATTTGTTCCTCAGAGTATCCCTGCGTTAGAGGAACATCTCCGTGGTCTTCGTTCCACTTGGGTACAAGTCCAGGAGGCTTTGCGACAGGCTAACGAGAGGTACAGACTCCATGCTGACCGCAGACGCCTGCCTGCGCCTTCCTACCAGGTCGGGGACAGGGTCTGGCTGTCATCTCGCAACCTCCGACTTTGTGTTCCTTCTCTGAAGTTCGCACCTTCGTTTATTGGGCCTTTCCGTATCCTTTGCAGGATAAACCCAGTGGCTTGCGCGTTGGACCTTCCTTCCAGTATGCGTATCTCTAATGTGTTCATGTCTCCTTATGGAAACCTTTTTGGTCTGCAACTGTTTTACCACCTCGGTGCCACGTCCTCACCCTATACAAGTTGAGAACCATGAGGAGTATGAAGTACGGTCCATTGTTGACTCCCGTGGGCGCATACAGTACCTGGTGCATTGGAAGGGGTACGGTCAGGAGAAACGCTCTTGGGTCCCATCCTCGGTCGTACATGCCCCTATCCTCCTCTGTGATTTTCATAGACGTTTTCCCCTCAAGCCCGGTGGTCCTCTGAGGGGGAGGGGTCATTGAGGAAGGGGTACTGTCAGGGCTGGGCTCAGCCCTTCCTTCTCTGTGCTGGCAGCTCAGCTGTCAGTTAATTGCCAGCTCCCATCTCTCAACAGTGATCCACCTGTTAATGATCCTGCTCGTCAGCTCTGCCTACTTAAGGACTTCCAGTTAATTTGCTCTTTGCCTTCACCTGTGTTAACATCACAATAGACTTTCTCCTGCATTCCAGTTAAAGACCTGCTTGTCTGACGTTCCCTCTGGCTACAGATCCTGCTTGCTGTACTACTACCTTTTATTGCAGGCTCTTGCCCATTGGCTTGGCCGACTACCCGATCCGGTAACTGAACTCAGGCTATGTTTTGACTATGCTTACTGTGGGTTTTTTTTTTTTTTTTTATTCAACAAGTGTGATTTAACTGTACTTCTGTCTCGGTTTGATTCATGGTTTCTGACACTGTTGCCAGTAGACTGTTACCACAGGCCAGGAAGAGAAATACAGCCACACTGAATTGCATTGAATATTTTCTTTTCCAGAAATGACAGTGGGAGTTTTTTTCTGCTGGGAAAGGGGTATTTAAGGGGCAGACGCCATGTTTTTCTCTGACCTTTATGGCCCTCCTGGCCTGAGTCCCCCCCCCCTCCTCCTCCTCTCCCCGGCGCTGTGGCTGCAAGTAGGCCCAGAAGCCTGTCTGGGGCCTACTAATTCTGACGTGGTCCTAGGCTGTCTTGCCTGTGTGGAAGAAGCCAAGCTGAGGAGATCCAGGGGAGGACCCTTGGCTGGAGAGAGCCAGGATGAAGGCTGATGACTCGGTTGGAGGACGGACCTAAGTTAATCTACCCTCACAGTACTTCCGGGTCGGCTTAAAGGTTCTGGTACTGTGAAGCTGTCTACAATTAACTAACTACTGGCTACAAAGTCCTGTGAGGATTATCCAGGAGTTCCACTTATCGCTAAGTCCTGTAAGAGAGGCTTATCCAGAAATCATACCGGCTGCTAGGTCTGTGTGCGAGGCCTATCCGGTTATCCAAGATCTTTTAAAGAAAGCTGTTTTGTCCTTTTGGATCTGAGGAATCCATCAGTGATCTGCTAAAGGTATCTGAAAGCTCCCCTAACCCTGTATCCTACTGCTACTTCAAGTTCTTTTATTAAAGCATTGGGAAAATACTAAAGTGACTGGTGCTCACATCTGTTCTGCATTTCCCATCATAGTCAGACTCACAGTACCGGGGTACAGAGAGCTGCTGTTACTACAGAGAAGATCCGAGCCCAGTCATGGTTGAATTTTCTCTTGTACAAGCTACAGTGGGGTCCAAGATGTTCTCTGTCAGCACTGCTGCAAGTGCTATGCTGTCTGGAACCCTGCTAACAGATACCGGCATCCGCCTGAAGCTGCATGGTCGTTTTGTGCTGTATACCGTTGGAGACCATGAAGTGCTGGGTATGTTGTGCCACATGTGAGGGACTGGCCGTACATCCCCCGTCCGT
The DNA here is from genome assembly GCA_029206835.1 of Rana muscosa. Classification (NCBI taxonomy): domain Eukaryota; kingdom Metazoa; phylum Chordata; class Amphibia; order Anura; family Ranidae; genus Rana; species Rana muscosa. The sequence goes on along the minus strand of CM055118.1, from coordinate 620,590,265 downwards.
TTTGTTCGTTGCTTGCCCTGCGGGGAGTACCTGTTTGCTGTGGAAACGCCAAGTGTTACTAGTGAGCCTCTGCCTAAAGTTATCAGTTCAGTTGAAACTAAAAAGTTGTCTGCTAAAGCCATGGTGCTTCCTGGATTGGGGAATACCAGAGCTTTGCCAAAGCTTGCTTGCAAAGAATGCTCATCAAGAGTTGCTACAGAATATGGTTTGGAATTTCCATACGTTCCTTCAGACATGGGCGTCCGCTCCATAGGGCAAGGGGGGTCAATTGCCCCCCGCCCCCCCCCCCCCCCCGGAAGTCAGAGTGAAGATACACACTTGACCCCTGTGTTTCAATGGCCTCCGTGGCAGCCGTGGATTTTTTTTTTTTTAAGTTTGCAGACTGCTGGTGGCTGGAGCTGCTCTGTCTTTTCCGACTATCCGTCCCTCCCTCCTCACCCCCAGCCCGAGCATCGGATTGGCTTAACATCACCGTGACCCTGACCCGGCTGTTCCGTAATTGGCTGCTGCCTCAGTGTCAAGGTCACCTGTGGCCAGGTGACAGATGCACACCGTAGGGGGACAGGAGTGCACCGCAAGGTAGTGAACCCTATGGCTGACTGCTGCGGATAGGAAACTGGGTGGTTGTGGAAAGCGGGACCAGAGGAGCACAACCGGGATCCTAACGGAAGCTAGAGCCAAGATTCCCCAGGGTGCGGAGTCTAAGACCCAGCAGGTCTTCTCCAGGGCCTCTAGTGGTGAGGATGTTATGCTGCAGGCTGGGACCAGGTCGCGGCCCCTGGAGTTTCCTAGCTCACGCCCCGTAGGATAAGGGGAAAAGAGGGGAAGCAGCAGCACAAGATATGAGAGAACCGAATAACAAGCTGAAGGTCAGGGGCCACAAGCAGACAAGGATAACGAAAGAACGAGCCGAAGGTCAAGGGTCACGAGCAGACATGGATAGTCGGGGACAAGCCAAATATGTAACACACAGACGTAGCACACGGCAGGCAGGAACCCAAACACACAATGCCTAACAAACACGTTGATCAGCAAAGCAGGCTTGCAGTGCACAGGTTAATATAGTGTTCTGTGATAGGGCCTGGGGTGGAGTCAGGCTGGGAGGAGATTATAAAGGAAGCCAGGTGAAAGGGCTCAGGCCTCTAAGATGAACACATGGGAAGGAAGGTAAGCTGACAGACAAACACTACTGCATATCCATGACACTCAGCCTGCCTCTGCCTGTGTAAATGTGCCTATGCCGATCCGGCTGGTGCGGTGCCGGCTCCTCCCACAGGTGCGTGGCGTGGCCGAGACAAGAGACTGAATACGCTGCCAGTGCCTGCCCTATCGCTGAAGAACTATAGGTAACAGCAGTAGCAGTGCCACGACACCACTGTGTACATCTGTTTGTATTGCAATACATCTGTGTTGTGGCCGGCCATATTTTGATCTTGATGAAAACAACCTATACATACAAATATGGCCACAATAGATGTATTGCAATATAGAAAGATTTACATTCTCTAGGCTATATTTATATGGACATGGAGTGAAGCGGAATTATCCTCAAGAGCTAGTTCACGCTGCCAGCTGGCCGCGTTATCGGTCAAGCGCCGTTAGTTTTAGCGGTGCTTTACCATCGTTTTAGTGGCGCTGTTCGGCCGCTTGAAGAGGGGGGGGGGGTTAAAAAAAAATATAGAAATTGCTAAACAGACAATGGCAGCTTGAGCCTTCTATTAAGCTTTTGCATCAGGTTTCTCAAACCTTTGCATGCCTGCGCTTTATGTCATAATGACCAAGCCCCTCCCCTTCATGACATTGTCAAAAAGGGAACGAGCATGGATGACCTTAAAATGATGCCCCCCCCCCCCCCCCCCTGAAAAAAGTTCAGCGGACGCCCATGCCTTCAGAGACTATGCAAGAAATTGAATCAAAGCGAGATCAGTGGTACAGTGAAGCTATAGCTGGGACTACTTGTCTGTACCAAAGCCTTTCAGGAAAGCTGGCTATTCATCTGTCATGGATGAGCATTATGATGCCTGCTTCAATGGAACTATGGCCGGCATATCTAATGACAAAGTGGTCATCTGCAGACCTGGAAAAGAAAATGTTTTTACTTTTGTCACTACTGTGGATAAACAAGGGAAGCCAGTTACTTTGCCAGATCCTCGTTTTCTACTGGTAACCTTGTTAAAGGGACTGTCATAGTTCAACTGGCAAATATCAGTCTGCTCTAAAAGCAAAAGTTTGTTCCTGTTTAAACTCGGAGAAGAGTCTTCAGTTCGGAAGAGACTGAGGTTATTTTACTCTAAATGGACTATGGGGTACATAGCTAGATAGTTATAGGTTTAGAGAACTTCGTGGTCAAGATTTTTTTGCTGGTGTACAGTAAGTTCAATACTTTGTCATTAAGGACTTCTGCCATACCGATTTCTGCCCTGAGGTGGTGGAAGTTACTTATAGCAAGGGATGGACTTTTAAGTTGCATTTTAGTTTGCTTCGCATTTAAAATGGTGGAGGAAAGTTTCATTCTCAAGGGAGTGAGGCTTTGCTCCCAATTGATCATTGATGCTGTTTTATATTTTTGTGTGGATAACTTTGTTCTTTTTTTCAGGTGAACCAGATCTCCTATCAAGCTGCTAGAGGTGGGCAGTTAGATAGTGAGGTTCCTGTAACATGTGTGATGTGAATATACTGTGTGTTAATGTTTGAAACTGTAACATTCTTTTTATTTTATTTTTTCCCTTAGATATTAAGTTAAGTTTAGGACCCTATGATATGAAAATGGTAATATATGAAATAACAATTGCTGATATATGTGGAAGTGGTTTATAATATTTTGGAAGAGGTCAAATATAGTCGGGTGGGAGGGAAGTAAGCAGGAGCTCCTCAGCCTTCTTAGACCAAACCCCCAATTAGGTTTTCACCCACAGAAGCTATAGTTGATTGGCTCAGTAATGGGTGTGTCCCTTTTGGGGCTTAAGGGAAGGAGGTAAGGTATGACCAAAGGGGAGGGGAACGTTTTGTAAGGAGTTAGAGTTTTTTTATTTATTTATTTTTAGAGATGGAGGGAATAAAAATCACCTCCCTGAACGCCAAGGGGCTCAATGCCCCCTGAAAAAAGAATGCTGTTGAACGACCTACGGTGCTCAGGAACAGATGTGGCATATGTGCAGGAAACACATTTTAGGTAGGGGGGATTGCCATTTCTTCAAAATAGATTCTTTCCATGTACATATCATCATGCTTCGAATCAACAGGCAAAATCTAAGGGAGTTTAAATGTTGATTTGTAACTGCATCCCGTGGTTCCTAATAGACAAACGTACAGACTCAAATGGTAGATTCCTTTTTCTTAAGGGTAGCATTGGCAGTACCAAAGTAACGCTGGCTACACTATATGCACCAAATGTACATCAAAACTTTTTTGTAGAAAGTCTTCTCCGAGCTAACAGAATTTGCGGAAGGAAAACTGATCCTGGGTGGGGACTTTAACATCTCCTTTAGACCCTAGAATGGACACCTCTTTAGGAACAACCTCAATTCCAAGGGGTATTAGAAGTATATTGCGGAAAATGCATAAACTACAGTTGGTGTATGTTTGGAGGATCTTTCATACAGATGAGAGGGATTATACTTTTTTTTCTCTAACCCCCACCAAGTATATTCCCGCATCGATTTATTTTTGATTCCTCATTATTTTGTATCATCGTCTCAAACTGGTATCGGAAATATAACTTGGTCGGATCATGCCCCGGTCACCTTGTGTCTCCCTGTCCGGTATGGCCACTTCAGAGATGCTGGCAATTTTTTTAAATGAGAGTCTACTTCAGAATTCTGAAGTGAGGGACGACGTAGCTAAAGAGGACCGCATATTTCCAGGTAAATGGTACTCCGAGGAGCGACCCATGTATGGTCGGAGGCACACAAGGCGGTGATTAGGGGGATCCTGATCAAGCACGGATCAATTTTAAGAGAAAATTTGAAAAACAGACTAGGGATTTATTGGAGGAAATCCAAGACTTGGAAATGCGACACAACTATCTTCGGTGGGCAGTGAATTGGGCCATCTGAGAAGACAGCTCAGACATTTTGTGCTTCAAAGCCAATGCAACAATACAGCAAGGGGGGGGGGGGAAGCTAATTATGAATTGGGAGATAAATGTAGCAGATTGCTAGCAGGAAAGATTAAAGAAAAAAATAGGTCAACCTACAGTGGGGCAAAAAAGTATTTAGTCAGCCACCAATTGTGCAAGTTCTCCCACTTAAAAAGATGAGAGACCGTAATTGTCATCATAGGTATACCTCAACTATGAGAGACAAAATGTGGAAACAAATCCAGACAATCACATTGTCTGTCTGATTTGGAAAGAATTTATTTGCAAATTATGGTGGAAAATAAGTATTTGGTCACCTACAAACAAGCAAGATTTCTGGCTCTCACAGACCTGTATCTTCTTCTTTAAGAGGCTCCTCTGTCCTCCACTCATTACTTGTATTAATGGCACCTGTTTGAACTTGTTATCAGTGTAAAAGACACATGTTCACAACCTCAAACAGTCACACTCCAAACTCCACTATGGTGAAGACCAAAGAGCTGTCGAAGGACACAAACAAAATTGTAGACCTGCACCAGGTTGGGAAGACTGAATCTGCAATAGGCAAGCAGCTTGGTGTGAAGAAATCAACTGTGGGAGCAATAATTAGAAAATGGAAGACATACAAGACCACTGATAATCTCCCTCGATCTGGGGCTCCACGCAAGATCTTACCCCGTGGGGTCAAAATGATCACAAGAACGGTGAGCAAAAATCCCAGGACCACATGGGGGGACCTAGTAGATGACCTGCAGAGAGCTGGGACCAACGTAACAAAGGCTACCATCAGTAACACACTACGCCGCCAGGGACTCAGATCCTGCAGTGCCAGACGTGTCCCCCTGCTTAAGCCAGTACATGTCCGGGCCTGTCTGAGGTTTGCTAGAGAGCATTTGGATGATCCAGAAGAGGATTGGGGGGAATGTCATATGGTCAGATGAAACCAAAGGAGAACTGTTTGGTAGAAACACAACTCATCGTGTTTGGAGGAGAGAGAATGCTGAGTTGCAACCAAAGAACACCATACCTACTGTGAAGCATGGGGGTGGCAACATCATGCTTTGGGGCGGTTTCTCTGCAAAGGGAACAGGTCGACTGATCCGTGTACATGAAAGAATGAATGGGGCCATGTATCGTTAGATTTTGAGTGCAAACCTCCTCCCATCAGCAAGAGCATTGAAGATGAAACGTGGCTGGGTCTTTCAGCATGACAATGATCCCAAACACACCGCCCGGGCAACGGAGTGGCTTCGTAATAAGCATTTCAAGGTCCTGGAGTGGCCTAGCCAGTCTCCAGATCTCAACCCCATACAAAACCTTTGGAGGGAGTTGAAAGTCTGTGTTGCCCAGCGACAGCCCCAAAACATCACTGCTCTAGAGGAGATCTGCATGGAGGAATGGGCCAACATACCAGCAACAGTGTGTGACAACCTTGTGAAGACTTACAGAAAACGTTTGACCTCTGTCATTGCCAACAAAGGAAATATAACAAAGTATTGAGATGAACTTTTGATATTGACCAAATACTTATTTTCCACCATAATTTGCAAAAAAAAATATTTCCAAATCGGACAATGTGATTGTCTGGATTTGTTTACACATTTTGTCTCTCATAGTTGAGGTATACCTATGATGACAATTACAGGCCTCTCATCTTTTTAAGCGGGAGAACTTGCACAATTGGTGGCTGACTAAATACTTTTTTGCCCCACTGTATATACCACAAATAAAAGGGAGGGAGGGAGGGACAATTAATACGAACACCAAAAGATATTGCCTAGACATTTGGAAAATACTATTCTGCCCTATACAACTTGACACAAGCATCAGCCCCAATATCTGCTATAGAAGAGTACCTTTCCTCAGCAGGCCTCATCCAACTCCCATCTCCAACACGTCAGACCTTAGAAAATCCTATCTTTAATGAGGAATTGATCAAAATATTTAAAACGGTTAAATCCGGAAAAGCCCTGGCCCCGACTGTTTTACGCTAGGATACTAGAAGGAATTCCTCCCGATTCTAATGGGTCAGATGGTACGGGTTTTTAATGCTATAGGTCAGACCTCTGTACTACCCCCCTGATTCACTCATGGCCCACATTACAGTAATCCGAAGAGAAGGACCCGGCAGAATGCGGAAGTTATAGACCTATTTCACTATTGAATACAGATTTAAAACTTTTCACTAAAATATTGGCTGCCCGCCTTCAACCATGGCTCTTATTTAGTAGTTCTAGACCAAGTGGGACTTATCCCCACGTGGGAAGCGAGAGATAATACGACAAATCCTTAACCTGGTTCACTGTGCCAATGAGATAAACGCACCTTTGTTTGTTTTTGAATACCAATGCTGAAAAAGCATTTGATAGAGTAAACTGGGACTTTCTTTTTGAAGTATTGAAACAGGTGGGCCTTGGAGAACGTATGATCGGCTGGATTACGGGTGTCTATACTACTCCACACGCAGCTGTGAAAGTGAATGGAGTACTTTCAAAATCTTTTATCATTGCAAATGGCACACGCCAGGGGTGCTGTCAGGTATGTACTTACCGATGCCGAGAGCGGTTCAGCCTTGCGACTTGACGCACTCCGCCCCCTGGAGGTGAGACAGGGAGAGGATGGCGCGAAGAGGCACTGGCTACCAGCAGGTGGGGTAAGTCTTGCTAGACAATCTGGTAGAGCTGAGTTGACCGAGAACAGGCTGAGGGTCAAACACCAGGTGGGTGCAGGAACTAGCTAAATACAAAAATGACCGCTCCAAAAAAGACTCGCCCCTATGAAACAAAACCTCTCCAGGAACAAAGGGTGCCGGCAATGCACAAGGCAATGGAAGAAAAGTAGATATCTGGACAGCCACACACCAATCCAACGTGGCTTTTATTGGATAAAAAATATAATAAAACAGGCACTACATGTCACAGCAACGGAACAAAATAACAGGGACAGCTAACGCGTTTCACACTAAAGAGTGCTTACTCATAGCTAGCTGAAGGCAGAAGTCAAGAGCAAACAGGGGGTCAGAGGAAGCAGGCGGAAGACTGAATCCGGGTGCGGGCTGCTGATGTTAGAAGTGCAGGCCGGGGGTCTAACAAAGTAGACATTGACAAGTATAAGTCCAGATAGGTACAAGCAGCAGGTCAGGGCTGAAGGTATGTGGCAGGTCCGAGATGCAGGCAGAAGGTCAGGGGCTGGAGACAAGTAGCAGATCCGAGTCACAGGCCGGGGGTCAAACACAGGCAGAGGAAGAGATCCGTGTAACAAGCCGAAGGTCAGGTCCAGGAGAGATGAGTAGAGTAGTCAAGCTGATCTGGGTCACAACAGGAGTTCAAGTGCAGATACAGGAAAACAGGTAAGCTGACAACAAACCAGCAACCTGTCAGTGCAGCTAGGCCTCTTTATATAGGCACGCCTGTATTCCTATTGGCGCATGTGCGCCGGTCCGCCGGCTGGTGCGACTGGATTGAGGATTTCTGACAGTGCCCGCCCCCCAAACTGGACATCAACTCTGGATGTTCCTGGTGAAAAGCTTGAATTAAGCAGGGAGCATGCAGGTTTCTAGATGGTTCCCAAGAATTGTCCTCGGGGATACCCCTTCCCTTTAACCAAATACTGCAGTTGTCTGCCTCTCTTCCTGCACCCCAGAATAGATTCCACTTCGAATTTATTCTCACCATCTATCTCAATTGGTGGAGGAGGTGGCTTCTCTTCCAGGGAAGGAGTTGGGACAACAGGCTTCAGCAGGGATGTGTGAAAAACTGGGTGTATCCTGTAGGAGTCGGGCAACGCTAATTCAAAGGCCACAGGTTTGATTGCCCGTTAGATTTAAAAAGGTCCGATGAACCTTGGCCCCAACTTCCGTGAGGGAATTGGCAATTTGAGATTGGTGGCGTAAAGCCACACTTCCTCCCCAATTTTGAAGGCTGTATTTTTTTGTAAATGTCCTGGGCGTTCTGCATTTCCTGAAGCTTCTGGAAGTTTGATTGGACAGAGGCTATCTGATCCTGAACAGCAGAGATGGCACTCTCAGGAATGGCATTGGGGAGGAAAGAAGGGTGAAAGCCAAAGTTGGCCCAAAAGGGGGTTTGACTGGTAGCAGAATGAATAGAATTATTATATGTAAATTCAGCATAAGATAGAGAGGACCAGTCGTCCTGGGAGACAGAGCAGAAGCAACGGAGATATTGCTCCAGAGTCTGGTTCGTCGTCTGTCTGGCCGTTGAGGGTGGTACGCAGATGAGACAGATCTTGACCTCCAAGGACTTGCAAAGTTCTTTCCAGAATTTGGACTTAAATTGGACGCCTCTGTTGAAGGTGGTACTCTTCGGTACCCCATGGAGCCTGGTTATTTCCTTTAAGAAGACTTTGGCTGTATCCGCAGCAGAGGGAGTACCGACCATGGGCAAGAAGTGTGCCCTCTTGGAAAGGCGGTCGATCACAACCAGAATCGTGGTAAATCATCCAGAGGGAGGTAGATCAAGAATAAAATCCAGAGACGTCTGCCCATGGATGTTCAGGGATAGGTAAGGGTTTGAGTAGTCCCCAGCTTTTGATGTTTGGTCCCTTTATTGCGTTGGCAACGGGTGCAGGAGTCAACGTAAGTTTTACAATCCTGTCTCCAGCCTGGCCACCAGAAAGAGCGGGAGATTAGTTCTGTGGTTTTCCGGGTTCCAAAGTGGCCTGCTTATTTGTGGTCGTGAAAAGTTCCTAAGACTAGTTGTCTTGTTTCCAGAGGAACAAAGATTTTACCCCGGGACCAAAGCAGGTCATCATGTTTCTCTAGAGAAGAGATTTCCTGGTCAGCAGTGCCTGGAAGCTGTTTTAATGGAGGTTAGCAGGTCGGCCTGAGAGATCATAAAGTTCTGTGCAGAAAAGATGGTGCTTGGTTCCACTGCCTGAGAAGTTTTGGGAAACCTCCTGGAGAGCGCATCTGCCTTCCCATTCTTGGAGCCGGGCCTGTAGGTGATGTGAAAATTAAACCTGGTGAAGAAGAGGGCCCAACGGGCTTGCCTGGGTCTTGGACATTTTGCTGTCCTCAGGTATTCCAGGTTTTTATGGTCAGTGAAGATCATGACAGGATGAGATGCACCCTCCAGTAGGTACCGCCATTCTTCCAGAGCAAATATAATAGCCAGTAATTCTCGGTCTCCAACATCGTAGTTCCGGGGAGTTTAGTTTCCGAGAACCAAAAGCTACCGGTTGTGTAGAACCTTGCCTTTTGGGAAAGTATGGCCCCAGTGGCTGTCTTGGAAGCGTCTACTTCCAGTGTGAATGGTAGTGTTGGATCTGGGTGCTGCAACACAGGAGCTGAAGTAAATGCGTTTTTTTTAATTTAATGAATGCTTCCTGGGCTCCCTGCGACCAATGGAAGCAATTGCCCTGGCGTGTGAGTTGGGTGATAGGTGCCACAATAGAGGAGAGCCCAACGATGAATCTCCTGTAAAAATTGGCAAAGCCAATGAACCGTTGAACCCCTTTTTTGTCTGTTGGAGCTGGCCATTCTTGAATTGCCTTGACCTTCTGTGGGTCCATTGCGACCCCATCGGTGGAGATGATGAATCCCAGAAATTGTACGGTGGTTCTTTCAAAGTCGCACTTTTCAGCTTTTGAGATGGTCTGTTTTCTAAGGATAGTAAGGACCTTTTTGACATGAATCCGGTGTAATTCAGTAGAGGCAGAGAAAATTAGGATATCATCCAGATACACCACTAGGAAGTCATTGGGATGCTCTCGGAAAATGTCATTGACTAGGTGCTGAAAAATTACAGAGCCCAAATGGCATGACCAGATATTTATAATGTCCGAATCTAGATCTGAAAGTGGTCTTCCACTCATCTCCAGCCCTGATCCGGATGAGGTTATAGGCCCCTCGAAGTTCCAGCTTGGAGAAGATCTGAGCAGATCGGAACTGTTGGAACAACTCCGGGATAAGAGGCAGAGGGTATCTTTTTTGATAGTAATTTTATTTAGTTCCCTGTAGTCACTGCAGGGCCTCAGAGAACCGTCCTTCTTTTTTTTTTTTTTTTTTTTTTTTTTTACGAAAAAGATCCCTGCACCGGCTGGAGAAGGACGAATGATTTTTTTTCCCAAACTTTCTATGTAGGCCTTGAGGGCCTTTTAACTTGGTCTTGGATAATGGGAAAATATGGCCAAAAGGCACTTCAGAGCCGGTCAGAAGGTCGATGGGACAATCATATGGCCAGTGAGGTGGTATACGGTCGGCCTGTTTGTCAAAGACGTCCCTGAACTCCAAGTATACGGGGGGGACATGTTGCAGGTTATCCGGTACGGTTGTTATGGTAGCGCAAGTGGTTGAGGCTGAGGTGAGGCAGTGCTGGAAACAGTATGGAGAAGTGAAATTTACCTCCTTTTTGGCCCAGTTTATGAGAGGCTCGTGTGCTTGTAGCCAGGGGAGGCCCAAAATTATGGGAAACATTGGAGAGGGAATGAGGTCAAACCGCAGAAACTCTTGGCCTGAATCAGTGATGGCAAGGATGGGTTTAGTTTCTTGCCTGATCAGCCCTGAGTGGGGCAGGGAGCCATCCGCCAGGTGTACCTGAAGGCAGTGGTCCTTGGTTTGCAGAGGGAAGTAGAATGTCAAAGCAAGCGAGGAGTCCAGGAAGCAGCTGCAGGCTCCGGAATCAATAATAGCCGGTAGGCGGGTTGCCCCTTCCGGTAGCTGTAGGGCAGGGGTCTCCAACTGGCAGCCCTCCAGCTATTGCAAAACTACAAGTCCCATGATGCATTGCAGGGCTGATAGTTACAAGCATGACTCCCACTGGCAGAGGCATGATGGGACTTGTAGTTTCGAAACAGCTGGAGGGCCGCCAGTTTGAGACCCTTGCTGTAGGGAGATGAAGAGAACAACATAAGTCTGTGGAATGCCAGAAACTTGATTGTTCAAAATGTCCTTGGGAGAAGACTTACTGGGTCTCACCGGGCAGCTACGGAGGAAATTACCAGTACCCCCCACAGTAAAGGCATAAGTTTGCTTGTTGCCTGCGCTGCTTCTCTTCAGGAGTGAGGGGAGGCTGGACTAATCCAGGTTGCATAGGCTCGGGTTCGGGAAGAAAAGATGCTGCAGAATCTTGGACAGGAGCCGATCTGGGAGGAGTCCAGCTAGGACGAGCAGTTTGGAAACGTTCAGAGCGCCGCTCTCAAGCGCCTGTCAAGCTGAGTGGCAGACTGGACTAAACTTTCCAAAGAAGCAGGAGTTCCGATCCTTGAGAGCTTCAGACAGTCCTTGGCGGTATTGATATTTTAAAGCCGCCTCATTCCAGCCAGTATCGGCTGACCACTTCCGAAATTCCGCCGTGTAGTCCTCCACCGGCCTTCTCCCCTGGGATAAGCTGTGGAGAACAGACTCAGCCGTGGCCGTGCGCTGGGGGTCATCATATAACTGTGCCATGCTCTCGAAGGTGTCCACGGAATTCAATACAGGGCTCCTTTGTTCAATCAAACCATGGGCCCAGGCTTGCGGCTCATCAGTTAGGAGAGAAATGATGAACCCTACCTTCACCACTTCTGAAGAGCAAGGTAAAGGGAGCAAGCGTTCTTGAAAGCCCGATATTTCTTGCGAACGCCCGAGAATCGTTCGGGTATGGGATCCCTTGGTTCAGGGGAAGCCATCACTTGCCGAGGCATGGGAAGTGGTGGCACTATTGGCAGATGTAGCAGCTGGGGTTGCTGGTCCTAGTGATCCGTTAAGTTGCTGAAGGCGGCCATCCATTTGGTTATATCCCTCTTGCAACTTCTGAACCGCGTTGGTTACTGCAGTCAGAGGGTGTCAGACGGAACGCGCTCTGTCAGCCTCAGACATCTGGCTGGTTTGTACTGTCAGGTATGTACTTACCGAGGCCGAGATGCTGAGAGCGGTTCACCGTTGCGACTTGACGCACTCCGTGGAGGTGAGACAGCCAGTGCCTCTTCGCGCCATCCTCTCCCTACCAGCAGGTGGGGTAAGTCTTGCTAGACAATCTGGTAGAGCTGAGTTGACCGAGAACAGGCTGAGGGTCAAACACCAGGCGGGTGCAGGCTCTTAGCAGGAACTAGCTGAAGGCAGAAGTCCAGAGCAAACGGGGTCAGAAGAAGCGGGCGGAAGACTGAGTACAGGTGCGGGCTGCTGTTAGAAGTGCAGGCCGGGGGTCTAACACAGTAGAAAAGTATAAGTCCAGATAGGTACAAGCAGCAGGTCATGAAGGTATGTGGCAGGTCAGGGGCTGGAGTCACAGGCCGGGGGTCGATCCGTATAACAAGCCGAAGGTCAGGTCCAGGAGAGATGAGTAGAGTAGTCAAGCCGATCTGGGTCACACCAGGAGTTCAAGTGCAGATACAGGAAACCAGGTACAACAGCAAACCAGCAACCTGTCAGTGCAGCTAGGCCTCTTTTTTATATAGGCCCGCCTGTATTCCTATTGGCGCATTAGCACGCATGCGCCGTTCCACCGGCTCGCGCACGCGGCGTTCCGCTGGCTGGCGCGACTGGATTGAGGATTTCTCTGACGGGTGCCCCCCTCACCTTTTACTCTTCGTTCTGTCATTCGAACCATTACTGAACAGAATTCGTCTAAATCCACATATACGAGGAGTACAGGTGTTAGGACCTGGGCTTGAACCTGGGACCTCTGGTGTGTCTGGTGACTCTACTTGCTGAGCCACCTGGAATGCTGGACAGCTCCTTGGAAAGTTCATTAGACAATTCCTTGAATGATCTTTCTTGTCTTGAATCTTGTTTTACCTTGAACCCTTTGCTCCTCCCAGGAACTTCCTGATTTAAGCCATGTCCCTGCACTTCCTGGTTGCCAGAATATTGTGTCTTCACCAGCCAATATCTTGCTCCTGTCTACTGCTGCCGACCGCATCTTTGCTACCACTCACTACCGACTTTTGGCTCGTCCCTGACTACGCTTCTGCTTGATCCCTACCTGTATTATCTGTTTCTGGACCCCGGCTTGCTTACCCCCTGGTGGGGCTAATCTGAGGACCGCGACCTGGCACTGACACGCAGCGAAGCCCATCTCCACCTTTAGGAGCCCTGGTGAATACCGGTCAGTGCTTAGACCCCGCACCTCAGGTGAACCTGTGTCATCAGCCAGGGTGACCTGTGTGAATACCTGCTCTGCTGCTATAGCTACTGGCCTCTGAGCCTGACTCCAGACCATAACAGGTGGGAGGGCGCTCCCATAAAGTTTCGGCAGACGACCTGATGTTCTCTGTCTTGTCCACATGTCTCGCTTCCCAACTTGGTAGAAGAGATTGAGAAGTATGCTACTCTAAGTCTGAGGCCATGAGTGTGGCAGTTCCACCGCTATTACGTAATAATATACAATCTAACTTTGGATTTAGATGGGGATCAGCACTTAACCACTTAAGCCCCCGGACCATTACGCAGCTTAATGACCAGAGGTGGTTTAACAATTTGGCACTGCGCTGCTTTAACTGGAAATTGTGCGGACATGCAATGTTGTACCCAAATGAAAATTGTGTCCTTTTTCTTCCCACAAATAGAGCTTTCTTTTAATGGTATTTGATTGATTGCCTCTGCGTGTGGTGTGGTGTTTGTGTGTTTGTTTTTTTTTGTTTTTTTTTGCGATTTATAAACGGAAAGACTGAAAATTTTGAAAAGAAATGATATTCTACTTTTTGTCATAAGAAAAATCAAATAAACTAAATTTTTGTCATACGTTTAGGCCAAAATGTATTCAGCCACATGTCTTTAGTAAAAAAAAGTCAAGCGTATATTTATTGGTTTGCGCAAAAGTTATAGCGTCTACAAACTAGGGTACATTTTCTGGAATTTACACAGCTTTTAATTTATGACTGCCCATCTCCTTTCTTGAGGTGCTAAAAGGGCAGTACAAAACCCCCCCAAATGACCCCATTTTGGGAAGTAGACATCCCAAAGAAATTGCTGAGAGGCATGTTGAGCTCATTGAATATTTTTTTTTTTTTTTTTTTTTTGTCCCAAGTGATTTGAATAATGACAAAAAAAAAATAAAAATTACAAAAAGTTGTCACTAAATGATATATTGCTCACACATGCCATGGTTATATGTGGAATTGCACCCAAAAATAAATTTTGCTGCTTCTCCTGAGTACGGGGATACCACGTGTGGCACTTTTTGGGAGCCTAGCCGCGTACGGGACCCCGAAAACCAAGCACCGCCTTCAGGATTTCTAAGGGCGCAAATTTTTGATTTCACTCCTCACTACCTATCAGTTTCGAAGGCCATAAAATGCCAAAATGGCACAAACCCCCCCAAATGACCCCATTTTGGAAAGTAGACACCCCAAGCTATTTGCTGAGAGGCATGCTGAGTATTTTACAGCTCTCATTTTGTTTTTGAAAATGAAGAAAGAAAATAATTTAATTTTCAAAACTTTGTGACAAAGCGAGATCTGAGCAATATATCATTTACTGACAACTTTGTGCAAAAAAATAAAAATAAAGAAAATTGTATTTTTTATTTTTTCCGCAACTTGTGTCAACATATAAAATATTTCAAGGACTCGACATGCCTCTCAGTATATAGCTCGGGGTGTCTACTTTCCAAAATTGGGTCATTTGGGGGGGGGGGGGGGGGGTTTGAACTGTCCTGGCATTTCCTACACATTAGGAAGCTTACATCCACTCTTCTAACCACTTGAAGACAAAGCCCTTTCTGACACTTTGGCCTCGTACACACGACCGATTTTCTCGGCAAGAACCAGCAAGAAACTTGCTGGCAGAGAGTAAATCGGTCGTGTGTACGCTGCTATCGGGTTTCTCGTCGAGAAAACCGACAAGAAACCTCAACGAGAAAATAGAGAACCTTCTCTCTATTTTCTCGTCGAGATTCTCCTCGGCATGTTTCTCGACGAGAAAAGTGAGTGTGTACACTTACCTGTCCGCCGGGAAGCCCGCGCATGTTCGAAATGAATTCGACGCATGCACGGTAGCTTCCTAGGCATACGTAGAGTATACCAAGATGGCGGCGACGGCATAGAATGTGACGAGCGCATGCTCGACGTAGTCGATGTCACCGCGGGTTCTTTGAAACGAGCGTGTGTACACTCGGCCGGGACAAGTTTCTTGTCCAAGAATCTCGTCGAAAAAAACGACATGTTTTTTTCAACGAGAATCTCGGCCGTGTGTACGAGGCCTGAGTGTTTACATGAAAAGTTGAAAACATATTTTTTTTTTTTGCAAGAAAATTTTGTTGAACCCACAAACTATATATTATATTATATTATATTTTATTTTATTTTATATTATATTTTTTTTTAAAGCAAAGGCCCTACAGATTAAAATGGTGGGTGTTGCATTTTTTTTCCACACAGTATTTGCGCAGCGATTTTTCAAACGCTTTTTTTTTTTTTTTTTTTTTTTTTTTTTTTTTTAATGCACTAAAACACACTATATTGCCCAAATGTTTGATGAAATAAAAAAGATGATCTTAGGCCGAGTACATAGATACCAAACACGACATTCTTTTAAAATTTCGCACAAACTACATACATTTTTAAAAGCCTTTACAGGGTACCACGTTATATTTACAGAGGAGGTCTACTGCTAAAATGACTGCCCTCGATCTGACCTTCGCGGTGATACCTCACATGCATGATGCAATTTCTGTTTACATATGACGCCAGACCGACGCTTGCGTTCGCCATTGTGCAAGAGCAGGGCGGGACGTGTGTGTGTGTGTGTGTGTGTGTGTGTGTGTGTGTGTGTGTGTGTGTGTGTGTGTGGTGTTTTTTTTTTTTTTTTTAAAACTGGGGTCTATTGGACCCTAGATCTTTCCTCTGACCACACCAAGATCGGTGTGATAAAATGCTTTCCCAATGGCGCTTTTATATCCGGGGGGGGGGACATTCCCTCCCGCTGCTTGTGAAAGCAGTCCAGAGGCTAATTAGCCGCTAGGATTGCTTTTTACATGAAAGTCGGCCGCTGGCTGAAAAGAATGATACCAAGATGATACCTAAAACCCACAGGCATCAATCTGGTATAACCAAAGTCCAGCAACATACCAGTACGTTGCTGGTCCTTGTTGGACATGTATTGTAATCTTTTTTTCATGCAGCCTGTTGGCTGAACGAAAAAAAGATTGATCGATGGGTATGCCCACCATTAGAATACCTCCCTTCATTCAGCCACTTCTAATGATGGGCATACATGCACCATTTATATATGCCGAAGCATGGGGGCATCCTCCCGCAAAAGTTATGCCGCGTACACACGGTCAGACTTTTCCACGGTCAAGCCTCCGTCGGAATTTTGACCGTATGTATGCGGCATTAGGAGCAAAATCGCTCCTGCTGCCCCCCTGCTTCTGCATATATATATATATATTTTTTAAACTGTGGTGGTGAAATCACCTCCTACAGCACTGGAGTCGCAGGGATCAGGCCTGTCTCTGCGAACGCTGCAGTTATGTGTGTTGTGTTTTGTAAGTGACAGTGATCGATCGATACTGCACTTGGGTGGCCTGGGCTGGACGGAGGGGCAAAACGCAGGTGCTAGCAGGTATCTGGGCTGATCCCGCTAACACTGCGTTTTTGGGGACGCTAGTATAGATCTGATCAGATATTGATCTGTTCAGATACTATACCACTAAGGGAGGTGTATGCTTCACGCATGGGTGTTGGCGTTCCTGGCACTAACCTGACGCTGCCTGGTGCGACGCAGACCCTCTCTGACACTAAAACCTAATTGATATCACCCGCCGGGCGATCAGGGGGTTAAACCTTTATTGGGTTATATACGGCGGGTGCCCTGACACTATAAAAAGCAAACTAACTAGCGTCACCCGGAACACTTATATGGTGATCACTGGTGAAAGGGTTAACTAGGGACAATCAGGGGGGTTAAACCTTTATTAGGTAATATGTGGGTACCTGATGCTATATAAAAATCTGACGGGGAACCTAAAAAAAATAACTGGCTACCTATCGGCATCACCGACACCAAGACAGCGATCAGAAAAACGATTGCTTAGTGACAGCGGTGAAAGGGTTACCTGGGGGGCGATCAAGGGGTTAAACTTTATTAGTGGGGGGGTTAGGGGGCTACACTGGACCTAAACCTGACACTTTTACAGTCACAAATGTCACTGATTGCAGTGATCAGTAAATAAATGGTCAATGCAATCAGTGACACTGGGGGGGCGATCGTGTGCCTATGTGTCCTGGTGTCAGTGTGCTGTTTAGTGCACTAACCTGATGTCTTCTCTCATGCGGCGCTTGGTATATGTGAGCGCCGCATGAGAGATGACATCACTTCCTCCTGCCTGTGTAAACACTACACAGGCAGAGGAAGCATTTGATTCGCCAAGAGCGATCGCGAGGGGGTGGCCAGAATCGAATGGCGGCTCCCTCATCACGGATCGATCCCGGCCGCTCTCTGTACCGGATTGGACCCCCCCACCCATACGAAGGCAGGTACGTGATTGTGCCTGTCCGTGCCATTCTGCCAGTGTGTGTGTGTGTGTGTGTGTGTGTGTGTGTTACTTGGGTACACATATACCATCAAAGGAAAAAGACACCCTTTTTAAGATAAATTTTTAACCAGTATATAATCTAATTGCTTTTAGATAAATGGCAACACGGACTACACTTGTGGTTTGGCCGGATTAACATAATCAAAATGTGTACCCTTCCTAAAATTCTGTATTTGCTTCAGGCGTTATCGATTACGATTCCAAAGACCTTTCTTCACCAGATACGTACCCTTTTTATGAAATTTTTATAAGGGGGGGGGGGACCGAGGATTAAACAAGCCGCGTTGATGGCACCCAAGTGCTATGGTGGGATGGCAGTCCCCGATATATTTAAATACCAAGCAGTACATCTAGCGAGATTTGTGGACTGGTGTAGACCTGCCAAGTTTAACCACTTGAGACCCGCGCTATAGACGAAAGACATCTGCAGCGCGGCTTCCAAGTGCTGAGCGGACATCCCTGGACGTCCTGCCTCTTTAACTCCCCCTGCGCGCCGCTGAGGGCGTGTGGCTGGGAACAGCTGTGCCCGCCGTGTCGCATGGTGCCGATGCACGTGCCTGGCGGCTGCAATGTCTGCCAGGTACACGCGATCGGCTGTTAGAGGCAGGACGTGGATCTCTGTGTGTAAACTCTGAGATCCACGTCCTGTCAGGGAGAGAGGAGACCGATGGTGTCCCTTGTACATAGGGACACAGATCGGTCCCCTCCCCCCACACAGTAAGAATCACTCGCAGGGAACATATTTAACCCCTTGATCGCCCCCTAGTGTTAACCCCTTCCCTGCCAGTCACATTTATACAGTAATCAATGCATTTTTTATAGCACTGATCGCTGTATAAATGTGCATGGTCCCAAAAAAATAGTGTCAAAAGTGTCCGATATGTCCGCCGTAATATCGCAGGCCTGACAAAAATCACAAATAACCGCCATTACTAGTAAAAAAAAATATATATATATATATATATATATATATATATATATATATATATATATATATATATATATATATATATATATATATATATATATATATATATATTCATAAATCTATCCCCCCTATTTTGTAGGCGCTATAACTTTTGCGCAAACCAATCACTATACGCTTATTGCAATTTTTTTTTTACCAAAAATATGTAGAAGAATACGTATCGGCCTAAACTGAGAAAAAAAATATATATTTTTTTCAAAATTGGGATATTATAGCAAAAAATATATTTATTTTTTTTCAAAATTTTCTGTCTTTTTGTTTATAGCGCAACAAATAAAAACCCACAGAGGTGATCAAATACCACCAAAAGAAAGCTCTATTTGTGGGAAAAAAATTATAAAAATATCATTTGGGTACAACGTTGAGTGACAATCGCCCGGTCATACAAAGTGCGTCAGCACTGAAAGCTGAAAATTGGTCTGGGTACGAAGGGAATTTAAGTGCCCAGTAAGCAAGTGGTTAAACGATGGGTAGATATGGAGCAGCAATTAAGTCCAATCCCTTTTACGCAGCGCATCATGGTGCTATACAGTATTGCCGATCTCTCTGAAACAGCCCATAATCGGTATGACTCTGCGAATTACAGCTATGATATGTCGCAATGAGAAATTCTCTTCAAAACAATCCCCCCTGTTTCCCATATTGGGAAACCCTAGTTTTATACCTGGCATGAAAGAAGGGACTTTTAAAAAAAATCTTAGAGGCCTATATCAAGCCTCACATTTTCTACAGTCTGAAACTTGGTCAACTATTAAACTATTGACACAACAGAGAGACCTTTTGAAATTAAGCTTTTGGCAGGCATTCCAAGTAAACAATTTTCTGAGATCTTTGGGGCCAGCAACAAATTTTCAACATGATTTAACTATACTCGAGTCATACTGTGAGGATAAAGAACCACTCGCTAGGGTGGTGTCTAAGATGTACAGGTTATTAAATAAACCCTCAGACTTTGCGTTGCCGAGTCTTAGCAAGTGGGAAAACGAGTTGGAGAGAACTTTTTACTCATATTCAACGAAAACAGATTGTCTATTTGGCTTTAAATTCCTCAGTCTGTACACTGACTCTGGAATCTAACTACAAACTCTTGATGCAATGGTACTATAAACCAGTACGACTTCATAAATTTTCAAAGGAGACTCCAGACAGCTGCTGGAGATGGGAAGAACGAGGGACGTTGTTGCATATATTTTGGGCCTGCAAAAAAGTGAGACAATATGGTGTGGAGATTCAGAGAATCATGCGGAAGTTTACAGATATCCAGATATTAGATGATCCGTCCTTCCTTCTCCATTGCTCACAGATCCCGGTTCAGACTTATAAAAGATCGATACTATGTCATATGATTAACGCAGCTAAAACCGTGATCACCCTGCATTGGAGAGATCCGAGACCTCCCTTAACTGCAGCGTGGCTTCATAGAGTAAGGGAGATAGGAGCTATGGAGGACTTGGAACTCTCAGCCCAAAATAAGAAAGATCAGTATGACCAAACATGGAGAAGTTGACACTTGTATATGTACTCGGAGGAGGGGAAGAGATTATTAGATGGGACCTAAGAAGAGTGAGGACATCCAATAGGAATTTTACTATCTTGAGGGGAAGTATATTCCTTCACATGGAGGAATAAACAAAGAAATTAAATCCAACCCCCCCACCCCATCTTTCCCTTTTTTTTTTTTTTTTTTTTTTTTTTTTTTTTTCTGGGGGGGCGGGATACGAAAGGGAGGGTATGGGAAGGAAATGGAGGAAAATAATGGGAAGTTATGAATTAATATCCCTCTAGTCCAGTACAGGATGAGGCTGAAAGTAAGATTTATATATGTATGTGTGTGTGGCGGGTACTTACTTTCCCGGGTGCATTTTTTGAATCTGGCTGTGACATCAGTGCTATGTTCCCTGTGGTCCACGAGGTGGCGCTGTCACTGTGACCGGAGGGACGGATATCACTGTCGAGCCTCCTTTTTGTCCTCTCTCGGCAGCGGTATGGTGGGGCGGCGAACCCGCCGTGCTTGCTGGGGGAGGGTATAAAGGGGGCCGGCCATCTTGGTCACGGGGTCTTCGTCCCAAGCACCTTCAGCTTGCGGACGTGGGTTCGTGCTAGTCCACTAGGAGGCCTCAGCCTAGGACCACCGGAGATCGTGTTCCACCCCAGGCACCTTCAGCCCTGGGGTGAGGTACTTGCAAGAAGGTCCGGAGCTCAGTGCCCAACACTGGGTTCCGCGAGGGAAGGGTCCTAAGGCACTTTGGGGATGGAGG
The DNA here is from genome assembly GCA_029206835.1 of Rana muscosa. Lineage (NCBI taxonomy): Eukaryota > Metazoa > Chordata > Amphibia > Anura > Ranidae > Rana > Rana muscosa. Next base: position 620,569,466 of record CM055118.1, on the reverse strand, counting down.
CCTGAATCTGAGTAAGACGCAATGGACCGGGGAGAGCTCCTCACTCGAAGACCCGGTGCAGCAGACTGCCGGTGACGGGTGAGTCTCTTGTCGGAGACCGTCCAGAAGGATCCCCTTCACCTCGTGCGGAGACCATAGCCCACTCTCCAGGAGGAGAGTGGAGGACCGAATTTGTGTCTGGGCCTATTCACACTCGCACCTCCTTTTCTGTTCTATCTATCAAGGAAGTCCCTGTATTCTAATAAAGGAGTGTTGGACTTTAATGGTGTGAGGCTCACTTCCTGGCGGACGAAGTTCACGGTGACTCTTGGAGGGAGGATCCGGGTGTACAACACAGACCCGAAGGTAAATGAGACATTGCTGATACCACAGGTATTCCCACGTGGTGGAAGCTAGGCGTAGCCCACCCGCTCTCTCTCCACCCTACCAGATACCCCTAGACAAGAGACAGTGCGAGCCGCACGAAGAGAGGAGAGGGGCAGGATATATATATATATATATATATATATATATATATATATATATATATATTATTAATGTAGTGGGTATGTACTTTCCCAGGTGTAATTTTGAATTTGGCAGAGACATCAGTGATGTGTAATTCCCTGCAGCCCAGTGGTTGGCGCTGTTGCCCTGGGCTGGGGTTGAATCATTGTTGTGTGCCGTCCTCCTTTTTGTCCTCTCTCTGCAGCAGTATGGTGGGGCGGGGAACCCGCCGTGCTTGCTGGGAGAGGGTATAAAGGGGGCCGGCCATCTTTGTCATGGGGTTGACGTCCCAGGCAACTTCAGCTTGCAGACGGTGGGGTCGTGTCGCTCCTCTGGGTGGCTTAGGCCTAGAGGACAGCGGAGGTCGAGTTCCATCCCAGGCACCTTTTGGCCTGGGGTGAGGTACTTGGATGGAGGTCCAGAGCTCAGTGCCCAACACTGAGTTCCGTGAGGGAAGGAGATCCTAGGGTACCCAGGGATTGGGTACTCGAATCCGGGGGGGAGCTCCTCATTTGAAGACCCGGTGCAGCATATTGCCGGTGACAAGTGAGGCGCTCGTCGGAGACGGCCTGGAAGGAAATCTACCCTCGTGCGGAGACCAGGACACTTCTAGGAAGGGAAGTGGCAACTTACATTGTGTCTGGGCCTGTTCGCATCCACACCTTTTTCTGTTCTGTTCTATCAAGGGAGTTCAACTGTTTGTGTTCATACAAGGAGAATAAAGGAGTGTTGAACTTTAATGGTGTGGAGCTCATTTTCTGACAGACATGGTTTGCGGTGACTCTTGGAGGGAAGATCCAGGTGCACAACACTGACCCGAAGGCAATACAGAACTGTTGCTTATACCGCACTAACATCTGTGGTGGAAGCTAGGCGTAGTGTCCCCGCTCCCTCCCCTCTAAGATACCCCTAGACAAGAGAAAGACGAGACCAAGAGGGGAGTGTGAGGAGCAGCCTATATATATATATATATATATATATATATATATATAATATTGTGAGGGGGTTAGCTCGGCAGCGGGTGTGTGTGACCCCCGGGATGGGCTCCCCACACAAAAACGGGCCCAGCAAACGGAGGTTGTGGTTTTCAAAATCAAAAAGGTGCGGTTTATTTTCTATTTACAGTGACAAAACACAGCAAAGCAAAAGAAACATAAATAAAATAAATCCTGGTCAACTTGACCTCTGAGTAAACATACAGGTTTCCTAACAACTGGGATCAGCCTAGTGCTGTCCTAGTCCCCAAGTCCCTGGTTTTAAATGTCCAAGCAAATAGCCACACAGGCTTTGTCTCACCGCACAGGGGTTCACTCTCCCTAGACAGTCCACACAGGTCTGGTTCCAGGCATGAGCAAACACCTAATGAAGCTGGGAGTTCTTATAGAGGCCTAAATGAGCTGACAAGCTTCAGCTGGTCTCATCAACTCCCTGTCTGCACGACGCCCCACACTCTCCCTAGAGGTATGAGTCATCCATGAGCCCACTAGCCTCAGCTGGGCTTATACAACTCTCCACCTAGTTGTATAAGTCGGCGTAAAGCCTGAATCTGGGCGAAATATATCTACCCCCCTGGATGCAACCAGGTGACTTTACCTTCCTGCTGTCACATACCCCCCCTCTTGTTTTAACCTCGGGGTTGGAACACCAGCAATCAGGCATTCATGTACTCGAGACAAAGCATCCACATTCCCCATTTGAACGCCAGGGCGATGCTTTACTGTGAAGTTGAATTCCTGGAGGGCCAGGAACCACCTATTCACTCTTCTATTTGTTTCCTTGTTTTGAGCCATCCACTTTAACGGAGCGTGATCCGTAACCATGTCAAAGTGCCTACCTAGCAGGTAGTACCGAAGGGAATCTAGAGCCCACTTCACCGCTAAACACTCCTTTTCAACGGTGGCGTAATTTACCTCATGGGACTTCAACTTCCTGCTGAGGTAAATGACTGGATGCTCTTCCCCGTTCCAGACCTGGGACAATACTGCTCCTAACCCCACATCTGACGCATCACTTTGTACGACAAAGTCTTTAGAGAAGTCGGGTGAGTACAACACTGGCTGGCTACATAAGGCTTGTTTCAAGAATTGGAATGCTGCCTCAGCCTCGGGGGTCCATTTAATCATGACCGACCCTTTCCCCTTCGTCAGGTTGGTTAGGGGCACAGCCTTAGAAGCAAAGTGGGGAATGAATCGCCGATAATACCCAGCGATTCCCAGAAAGGCTCGTACCTGCTTCTTGCTGTTGGGACGTGGCCAACTCTGGATGGCCTCGACTTTGTTGAGTTGGGGTTTTATTACTCCCCTCCCAATGGTGTACCCAAGATATTTGGCCTCCTCCTGCCCAATGGTACACTTCTTGGGGTTAGCCGTAAACCCCGCTTCCCGAACAGAGTCCAGGACTGCTTGCACTTTTGGCAGATGTGAGGCCCAATCTGTGCTATGGACAATTACGTCATCCAGGTAAGCCGCAGCATACTTCCGATGGGGCCTCAGCATCTGGTCCATTTTCCGCTGGAATGTGGCCGGCGCATTCTGTAACCCGAACGGCATTCTTTTGTATTGGAACGCCCCGTCTGGGGTTACAAATGCGGTTTTCTCTTTGGCCGACTTGGCCAGGGGGATTTGCCAATACCCTTTTGTGAGGTCAAGAGTCGTCATGTATCGGGCTGTTCCCAGCCGGTCGATCAACTCATCTATACGTGGCATGGGGTAGGTGTCAAATTTTGTAACTTTGTTCAACTGACGAAAATCGTTACAAAATCGCCAGCTCCCATCCGGTTTAGGCACCAACACAATGGGACTAGACCAATCACTTTGGGACTCCTCTATCACCCCTAAGTTCAGCATTTTCTGTACTTCCTCCCGTCGGGCCTCTGGGATCCGATAGGGTTTTAACTTCACCCTTTCACCGGGCGGGGTAATGATGTCATGCTCTACCCCAGATGTTTGTCCCGGCAGCTCAGAGAATACCTCCTTGTTGCGAAGCACAAACTCCTTAACCTCCTGTTGTTGGGGTTGTGACAAGGTGGCTGCTATTTTAACCTCAGGAATCACGCAACCAGTTTGAGCTGGTGACCAAGTGTCTGCGACTAGGGACTCTCTATCCCTCCAGGCTTTCAACAGATTAACGTGATAGATCTGTTCGGGCTTTCGCCTTCCTGGTTGTCTGACCTTGTAATTCACTTCGCTCACTTTTTCCATTCTCTCATAGGGGCCTTGCCATTTGGCAAGGAATTTACTTTCAACCGTAGGGACAAGTACCAGTATCCTATCCCCCGGGGAAAAGGTACGGGTCTTGGCTCCACGGTTGTACACTCTCTGCTGTGCTAACTGCGCTTGGGCCAAATGTTCCTTCACGATGGGCATTACCTGTGCAATTCGGTCTTGCATCAGGGCGACATGCTCAATCACACTCCTGTGGGGAGAACTCTCACTTTCCCAAGTTTCCTTGGCAATATCCAACAGTCCTCTTGGGTGTCTCCCATACAGTAACTCAAAGGGGGAGAATCCCGTAGAGGATTGGGGCACCTCCCTAATAGCAAACATCAGATAAGGAAGTAGACAGTCCCAATCCTTTCCATCTCTATCCACCACTTTCTTCAACATTTGTTTTAGGGTTTTGTTGAATCTTTCAACCAGCCCATCGGTTTGGGGGTGATACACAGATGTACGTAATTGCGTCACTTTGAACAATTTACACAGCTCCTTCATAACCCGGGACATAAAGGGTGTACCTTGGTCCGTAAGCAGTTCTTTACAAATACCCACCCGGCTAAACACAAGAGATAGCTCTTTGGCTATGGTTTTGGCCGAGGTATTTCGGAGAGGGATCGCTTCTGGATAACGGGTGGCATAGTCCATTATAACTAATATGTACTGGTGCCCCCTAGCGGACTTGATTATAGGCCCTACCAAATCCATGGCGATCCTCTCAAACGGGACCTCAATGATGGGTAGAGGGACCAGCGGGCTACGGAAATGTGGCATCGGGCCGACCTCTGACACACAGGGCAGGAGGAACAATAATTTTCTATGTCCTTCATCACCCCCGGCCAATAGAATCTCTAATACCCTCTCTCGGTTTTCTCTGTCCCCAGATGACCTCCAAGAATGTGCCCATGGGCCAACTCCAACACCAACTTCCTGTAAGGTTTGGGCACCACAAGCTGCTCAACGGTTTCTTCTGCCCTTTTTGCCACCCGATACAGTAGGTCCTTCTCTACGCTGAAGTATGGGTAAGTGCAGGTATTATCTGGGTTCACTAACTCTCCATCTATTTTCACTACGTTTTCCCGTGCCTTTATTAGGGCGGGGTCTTTCAACTGTTCTGTGGCAAAGTTTTCCCTGTGAACCTCAAGATCAGAAAACTCCACAGACGGTAGGTTTTCGTCTGAGGAGGTGGGCTCCTCTCCAGTTGAGTCTCCCCTGCCAATACTGATAAGGGAAATTCCGGAGAGTCCTCACCACTCTCAGGGGAGTTCTGGCTATCACATTCCTGGTACATAGGGGCACCAGTGGGGGGCTCAGGATCATCCCACAGTTCCCAGAACTTCGGAAAATCCCTTCCCACAATGGCGTCATGCGGTAACTGAGATACTAAGCCCACTGGATGAGAGAGGGTACCTTTGGGTCTCAAAACACACTGTAGTCACTGGATACTCTCGGGTGTCCCCATGCACACAAATAACAGCTACCTTGCTATTCCCAAAGACCTCTGTTTTAACTAACTCAGCCTTTATCAGGGTCACAAGGCTACCTGAATCCAGCAATACCACAACATTTCTACCATTAACACACATTTTGCATAAATGTTTCTCAGTTCCTCGAATGGCAGTGCATGCGACTGTCGCACACAGCGACTGACGTCTGCCCGTCAGAAAGTCACACTGCATGGGTTCCTCCATAACCGGGCAATTGGCTGCAATATGTCCCGCTTGCCGGCAGCGGTAGCAAACGATCCTTCTTGCCGCCTCTTGAGCCGCTGATTTCCCAGGCTGTTCTCGCCAAACTTGGGGTAGAGCTCCCACCCTCTCACTCTCTCCACCCTCACCCCTTGGAATCCTCTTATCCGCCCCTGGGGATGGTCTGGTCTTAGGGTGGAAAGTCCGAGTGTCTCTGGAAGAGGCCGTCAGGTTCTCTGTAGCCAAGTATTTCTCCACACGATCCACAAGACCATCGGCCGTCTCTGGGTCTCCATGGCTTACCCACTTTTGGATGGCAGTAGGAAGAGCTCTCAAAAACCGATCCATTACAACACGTTCCACAATCTTTGGTGCGGACAAAGTCTCTGGCTGTAGCCACTTTCTGCTCGGGTGAATGAGATCATACATTTGAGACCTGGGGGGTTTTCCAAGCTGGAAAGTCCAGTTATGCACACGCTGAGCCCGGACAGCCTGGGTGACACCCAGCCTTGCCAAAATTTCAGCTTTTAGCATCACATAGTCTTTTGCTTGGTTAGGCTCTAGGTCATAGTAAGCTTTCTGCGATTCACCAGTTAACAGAGGAGCCACCAGTCCAGCCCACTGCTCCTCAGGCCACTTTTTCTCTTTCAGCGGTCCTTTCAAATGTGGTCAAAAATACCTCTGGATCATCCTCTCCAGTCATTTTTGTCAATAAACGACTCACCCCAAAGGACGCGGTATTAGTGGGACGGCTTTCCTCACTGGTCTGCGGACGTTGCTGCATTACTGCTTCCATTTGTTGTAGTCTCTGCTCTTGCTTCTGTAACAGGTCTATGAAGCGGGCCTCAGATTGCTGCTGGGCTTGTTGCTGAGCTGCAAGGCTCTGTTGATGAGCTTGCTGCTGGGCTGCAAGGCTCCTTTGCAAACCTGCATTTGTCTGCTGTTGATTGGCATTTGCTAGAGCCAGCTGTTTCAGTATCTCCTCCATGCTGGCTTAAAAAAAAACTGCCACTGGTTCTCCACCAACTGTGAGGGGGTTAGCTCGGCAGCGGGTGTGTGTGACCCCCGGGATGGGCTCCCCACACAAAAACAGGCCCAGCAAACGGAGGTTGTGGTTTTCAAAATCAAAAAGGTGCGGTTTATTTTCTATTTACAGTGACAAAACACAGCAAAGCAAAAGAAACATAAATAAAATAAATCCTGGTCAACTTGACCTCTGAGTAAACATGCAGGTTTCCTAACTAACAACTGGGATCAGCCTAGTGCTGTCCTAGTCCCGAAGTCCCTGGTTTTAAATGTCCAAGCAAATAGCCACACAGGCTTTGTCTCACCGCACAGGGGTTCACTCTCCCTAGACAGTCCACACAGGTCTGGTTCCAGGCATGAGTAAACACCTAATGAATCTGGGAGTTCTTATAGAGGCCTAAATGAGCTGACAAGCTTCAGCTGGTCTCATCAACTCCCTGTCTGCACGACGCCCCACACTCTCCCTAGAGGTATGAGTCATCCATGAGCCCACTAGCCTCAGCTGGGCTTATACAACTCTCCACCTAGTTGTATAAGTCGGCGTAAAGCCTGAATCTGGGCGAAATATATCTACCCCCCTGGATGCAACCAGGTGACTTTACCTTCCTGCTGTCACTATATATATATATATATATATATATATATATATATATATATATATATATATATATATATATATATATATTTTATATATATATAATATATTATAGATTGTTAAGGTGAATTAAATGTACTAGGACAGAAGGAAAAGCCTTAAGTAAAATGGTTTTATAAATGTTGGAAGTGATAATATATCTGATATTTGTTCCTCTATTTTTGACAAAATAAAAGATTAAATACAAAAAAAAAAAAAAAAAGAGAGAGAGAGAGAGGAACTAACATTCTTTTTCCGCCTTACCTTTCCCTTTTCCCATCCAAGTTTTTCGTGGGTTCAGATACCTACTCTCAGGCTTGAGTCTGAAGAAAAAAAAAAAAAAGACGCTGAGGACATCGTCTACTTTTAGTGGGGGGAGTATGTATCGCCCTGTTCCTAAAGAATAGGGGCTATGTTGTTAATTTTTAGTTTTTGTCTGAGCTGTACACAGCTCAGTTTGATTGTACAAAGTTTAATTGGCTTCTGTTTCAACTTTGGTTGTGTTGTGCAATTCTCACTGTTGCCAGTAGGTGTCACTGTTACCACAGGCCAGGAAGAGAAATACAGCCAACTGAATTGCATTGAATTTTCTCTTTTCCAGAAACGACAGTGGGAGGTTTTTGCTGCTGTGCATGCTGGGAAAGGGGTATTTAAGGGGCAGACACCATGTTTTTTTCTTTCCCTCCTTTCCCTCCTCCTCTCCCTCCCTCCCCCCGAGGCTGTGTGGCTACAAGTAGGCCCAGAAGCCTGTCTGGGGCCTACTAATTCTGAGGTGGTCCTAGGCTGTCTTATCTGCGTGGAAGAAGCCAAACTGAGGAGATCCAGTGGAGGACCCTTTGCTGGAGAGAGCCAGGATGAAGGCTGGTCTCTCAGGAAGGGCCTGGTGACTTGGTTGGAGGACGTACCTCAGTTAATCTACGCTCACAGTACTGCCGGGTCGGCTTAAAGCTTCTAGTACTGTGAAGCTGTCTACAATTAACTAACTACTGGCTACAAAGTCCTGTGAGAGGATTATCCAGGAGTTCCACTTATCGCTAAGTCCTGTGAGAGGCTTATCCAGAAATCATACCAGCTGCTAGGTTCCCCTCTTTTACAGTAAACGCATGCAGCCTTTAAATCCCTCCTCTTCCACCATGGCCTCAGTTATTGTGTTTCCTCCGCCATGGTGGCCATGGTGGAAGCGCATGCTGGAACCGGGGAGTTGCTCTCTCTCCAAGGGTGGAGGGAGAAGGCTTACCTTAGTTTTCTGCCTGGAGTGCAGTGACCATCCCAGCCCCCCCCTGGTACGAACGGGGGGTGTTCCAGAGTCCCCATCCTCTCCAAGCTCGGGTAGCAATGGACAACAGGAAGGACAGCGTGAGAGTGCCCGGAGTCCGAGTATGGCTCAGGTAGCCGGGCAGTTCACTGCTGCGGTCAGTGGTATGCTCTGCATGGCGGTTCTGGGTCCTGGCTGGCGGGTGACGTCACGTCCAGTGACGCGGCCTCCGGTGACGGCAAATGGTTCATGCCGCCTGGAACGCAGAGGCCAAGGGGGCGGGTCTATCGACTGGTGGTTCCGGTCATCGCTGATGCCGGAACCATGAAATTTAAAAAAGCTGACATGAGGTTCAGTCCCTGCTGCGCTCTCTACTATGGACGAGAGACCAACAGCTTTGGCGGAAACATGCACTGGTCAGGCCCAGGTAATAGGGGTACAGTGGTGCCTTTTATTCTTTCCTTATGGGTTAATGTTTGGGTCTTTGTATGTTCCTCCCTGAGGGAGCCTGTAGCTGCACAGTCAGAGGTAACTTCTCTCGGACTCTGTAGTCTGGTTATGGTGGTTGCTGCAATTTTACACCGCTAGGGACACCTCTCCTCATCTGGTGGTGGCTTATTTCCTTTTTGGACACTAAACAGGAGTGTTTAGGACCTCTAGGTGAAATATTGTTTTCTCATTACAGGAAAAAGTGAAATCTAAAAACCCACCAAGACAGAGGAAATGCCCTTCCTGCAAGAACCCCATTAGATTTATGGAAGAAGGCAATTTGTAGGTCCTGTATCAAGGATCTAGTTGAAGAGGAAACATCCCAGCAGTACAAAGACTTGTTCTCGTCTGTGCGAGAGCTTACAAACTTGCTGAGTTGAGTTAAATCCATGCTGGTTCAGAGCCCGGCAGGCCAAATCGAATCCCAGCAACCACCATCCAGCCCGAAAGCATCCACCTCCTAGATCAGTAGAGGTTATGGACTCTGGGGATGAGAGGACAAGTACTCTTCCCTCTTTCAGGGATTCAGAGGAAGAGGAAAATGATGGCAGAGGTTCCAGATAGCAGGTCGTCCACTTCTTCGAAGGACCGCTTATGAGAGTCGCTACCCTCGATATTCAGGAAAAAAGTGCAGTTATCTGTCCACGATAAAATGTATCAGGGTCTGGATGACACTAAACAGAGTGTTCCCAGTCCATAGTCATATCGGACACAATTAAAAAAGAATGGAAAGATCCTTCCTTTCTAAGACCCTTAAGAGAAGGTTTCCTTTTGAGGATAAGGAGTCAGTGGTTTGGAACAAGAAACCACGAGTAGATGCAGCTTTCTCGCAGGTTTCCATCGCACAGACCTCGCTTTTTTGAGGACATGGGGGGGGGGTACTGAAGGAGGCAATGGCCAAAAGGGCGTACCCCCTCCTGGAAAAAAGCATGGGACTCCCCATCAGCCAGTCTCAAACCTGCTATGGCCTCCACAGTGGTTGCACGGAACCTAGAATGCTGGGTGGAGAAGCTGATGAGCCATGTAGAGGCAGGTACCCCAAGAAAAGATCTTTTGGAGTCCTTCCCTCTGATACGAAAAGCAGTCAAGTACATGGCTGATGCATCGGCTGAGTCAATTAAGATGGCAGCGAGATCCTCCGCACTGGTGAATTCAGCCAGGCGTGCAGTCTGGCTAAAAACTTGGTCCGGTGACACAGCCTTCAAGATTAAGCTTTGCGGCCTACCTTTTTCGGGTGATTTTTCTTTTTGAACTAGACCTTGAAACAGTCTTGGACAGAACAGCTGACAAAAAGGCTTTCCCCTCCAAAAAGGAAACTGACTTTTAAAATGTTTCGTGCTGTTCAGCAGCCCCACAAAAATATAGACGACAAAAAGCGTTGGGTTCCGGTAAGGGAAGGGGCGGAGTTTTTTTCAGATCTCCCCCCAGACCAGCCCCCTAAAAACAAGTGACAATTGTCTGCCTTTCTTCCTCAATGGAACCAAATGTCCATAAGTCCCTTTGTAAAAAAAACGTAATTTCACAGGGGTACAGTCTGGAATTTTTGGAACCCCCCCCCAAGCCGATTTTATGTTGCATCCCTTCCACGGGATCAAGAAAAATCTTCCCCTGTGATGAGCATGTTACAGGATCAGATCCAACAGGAAGTGATCGTTCAAGTCCCGAAACACCAGGAGGGCCGGGGGTTTTATTCTCATATTCCTGGTGAAGAAACCTTGGGAAGTACCGACTGATTCTGAATATAAACAGATCAATACGGTACAAACTCTTTCACATGGACACAATTCATTCCATAATAAAGTTAACTCCAGACTGCTTCATGGCATCCCTGGATCTGAGGGACGCCTACGTACGTGTACCGATAGCTCTGGTTTCTCCGCCTGGCTATCAATCTAGGGACTTCAGTCTGGCATCTTCAATTCAGGGCTCTGCAGTTTTTGGTCTTTTCATCCTCCCCCAGGATATTTACAAAGACAATGGCGGAAGCCCTGTAACCTCTGAAACTGAGGGATCTAGGTCATTCAAACTAACCTCAAACGTAAAACGAGCACTCTGGTGGTGGAGGGACTCAACCAATCTGACAAAGGGTCTCTCATGGGTCTTTCCTCTAGACAAATGTCTAACAGATGCAAGTTCCTGGGGTTGGGGAGCCCACCTGGACGGTCAAACTGCACAAGGGACTTGGTCCAAAGTGGAAGCAAGAAAATCATCAAACTGGCGGGAACTAAAAGCCATCTTCCTGGGTCTCCTTGCTTTTCAACAAGCAATGAAGGGACATCATGTACAGATCTTGTCAGACAACATGACAGCGGTAGCTTACGTGCTCAAACAAGGGGGGAAAAAGGAGCAGAGGCCTCATGAAACTAGCCAGTCAGTTATTGTCCTGGGCGGAACTAAATGTGACCTTATCAGCAGTCCACCTAAAAGGATCTCAGAATCTGCTAGCAGACCTTCTAAGCAGAAGTGTGGTGGAGGCAGAGTGGAGTCTGAACCAAGAGATTTTCATGATTATCTCCAAGGAGTGGGGACAACCTCGAGTAGACCTGTTTGCCAGCCAGCAAAATTCAAAGGTTCGTAACTTTCTCTCTCCAGAGGGGACCAGGCTGTAGGCATAGACGCTCTAGCACACCCATGGCATTACCAGCGGTGTTACGCCTTTCCCCCCTTTCCACTAATCCCACTAGTCCTAAGAAAATTCAGGTAAGAAATTACCATCATAATCCTGATCACTCCCTATTGGCCAAAAAGGCCTTGGTTTGACACTCCTAAACTTGGCCGCAAAACCTCCATTGGAAACTACCATCCAGGAAGGACCTACTAACACTGGGCTCTGTGAACCATCCGGAAGCAGACCAGTTACACCTAACTGCTTGGCTTCTGCGGAAGACCTCCTAAAAGCTAAAGGACTGTCCGATAAAGTAGTAAAGACCCTATTCTCTAGTAGAAAGGAGATAACTTGGGCCATTTACCTAAAAGTATGGAAGAAGTTCAACTCTTGGTGTACTTCCAAAAGCTTAAAAGTCGAGTGTTGCATCAGTATTGGAATTTCTCCATCAAGGAATGGAGAAAGGACTGGCAGCCAGCACCCTGAAAAGCCAGGTGGCGGCTCTATCAGTTTATTTTGAAAAATCTCTGTCCAGAGAAGCTTTAATTTCTAGATTTTTTTTTTTTTTTTTTTTTTAGGGCACTTGCTGGAAACAGGCCTGTAGCCCTCAACTTTTTTCCCAGTTGGGATTTGTCTATTTTGCAGGGTCTCACGGGAGCTCCGTTTGAACCCTTACAAGATACACCCTAAATTTAGTTCTCAAAACAATTTTTTTTTTTTTTTTTTTTTTTTTTTTTTAGTTGCCATTACATCGGCAAGAAGGGTCAGTGAGCTTCAGACTCTGGCAATTACAGAACCTTTTCTTAGTCTTTTCAGACCGGGTGATCCTACAAACGGATCCAGTCTTCCTACCGAAAGTGTCTTCAACTTTCCATCGGTCACAAGAAATGATCCTACCCACTTTCTCCTCAGTTCCTACCAATGCAGGAGAACAAGCTTTCCATACACTGGATGTGAGAAGATTTCTTCTTTTATTTCTTCTTTCTTCTTCTTTTTTTCTTCTTTCTTCCTCTAAAAGCCCCTGCCTATAAACTCTGTTAAAAGCATATGTGTGCATGGACACCTAGGCTAACATGCAGTGGAAAAAAAATACCAGACCCGTCTAGGAGCAGCTGTAAAAACGTCCAGTGTGCATGAGGCCTAATGCTTGGTTTCTTGGTGCTGCTCCTAGAAGGTGAATGATCCTTTCCACTTTAATCTTTCTTGATTTGCGTATCTGACGTGTACTTGTCAATTTTGCTGTAATTCAGTAAATGGGAAGAGGAGGCATAACTCTAATTGCCTTAGCATCGATGTGAATCCAAAACAAAAACTGGAGCGTTTGTGGGATCTATGTTGCACTAGCCTGGAATAGGTAGGTAGACCACAGAAGTTGAACTCTCAGCAAACCTGGGATGCTCACCTTGGATGCCAGAGGACTTTGCATTGCTCTTGGCAGTGCTCTTATGTTTTTTTTTTTTTTGTTTTTTTGTTTTTTTGTTTTTTTAAATATCCATTCTTAATTACTAGGAAATATGGTTTTATCTTTGTCTGCTAAACTGTAATGTCATCTGCAGATTGCTTTTTAGAAACTGGATATAGGATTAAGACCTCTGATCTAGACATGACTGAAAGCTGTTCTCTATTGCAGAGGGAATGTTTATCTATCCATGTTGGCCAGGCTGGAGTTCAAATGGGAAGCGCTTGCTGGGAACTTTATTGCTTAGAGCATGCAATTCAACCAGATGGCACAATAGCAAGTGACAAGACGGTGACAAGTGTTGATTCTTCATTTTCCACCTTCTTCAGTGAGACTGGCAAAGGAAAGTATGTTCCAAGATGTATTTTCATTGACTTGGAGCCAACTGTTATCGGTACAGTAATTCTTAAGCTTATTTGATCAATAAAAAGCATAGTGTATTGTATCTGTTGTGGCTCTAAAAAAAAGAGCTTTGTAGGTTGGAGTAACTGAGTGCTGACCAAGGGACACCTATTTTATATTGTAGGTCCTGCAGTTTTACAATTGTATAACCCATTGGCCAAAAAAAAAAAAAAAAAAAATTATCTGCAGTCCTATGGGGTAGTCCTGACATAATTGGTCTGTAAGGCCTTTGACTGTTCAGTAAGGGCACATACTTTGCTTTTTAATAAGTTTTTTTTAATTACTATTGGCTGCTGAGACGCTCTTATTGATGTAGGAGGTGGACTGGACATCTATCTTTTGCACACATTTCCAACTTGAGATGTCAAGGCCAAAAAGGGGGGCTAATCTGGGCCAATGCAGTGATAAGGATTTTCCATTAAGGCCTGTTTCAAACGGGCTTAAGCTTGTATAGGAACACTTGTGTTTGCAGAGCTTTCAGCAAGCTTTGTTGAAGCGTTTAAAGTACCTTCAACTCCTTTCTGTTAAACAAAAAACAAAAGTACCAGTTAATTCCGATTTGGAAATGTTGACCACAGATCATAATGGGAGTGCTAATTTCCACTTTAAACAAGCTGCTAGCACGCTCCGGCTTACAGCAGGAGTCCAGTGCGTCCCCATTCACTGTTTCAGGTCCGAATTTTTGGCTGAATTCGGACCTGAAAGGGACCAAAAGATGCACAGGACTCCTGTGCAATTCGCACCGGAGCCGCTGTGGAGATGTGTGAACTGGCTCCATAGAGAGCCGGTCAGTCTCCTGACATGCGAATTGGATGCAGGGAAAACCGCATCCATTTCGCAATAGTGTGAACCCAGCCTAAAAAAGTTGTAAAGGCAGATTTTTTTTTTTTTGATTTTTTTTATCTTGATTCATGAAGATAAAAAAACCTGTGTTTAGCAGCCACCCCAGCGCCCTCCTTAATTACTTACCTGGGCCCCATCTCTCTCCAGCCATGTCCATAAATGTCTAAGCCGCCTGGGACTCTCCTCCTCAGTGAAGTGGCGACGCTGCTGTGTCTCAGCCAATCAGGGAGAGTGGGGATGTGGACGGGGCTCTGTGTCTGAATGGACACAGCTGTGGCTCTGTTCCAGTGACCCAATAGAAAGCCGCTGACTGGGGGCACTCAATGGGAGGGAGGGGACAGGAGCAGCAAAGAGGGGACCCGAGAAGGAGGCTCTGGGCTTCTCTGTGCAAAACCAACTGCACAGAGGAGGCAAGTTTAACATGTGGTGTTTTTTTTTTTTTTTTAAACAAGATTTTACCATCACTTTAACCACTTGCTTACTGGGCACATATACCCCCTTCCTGCCCAGGCGAAATTTCAGCTTTCAGCACTGTCACGCTTTGACAATTGCGTGGTCGTGCGACATGGCTCCCAAACAAAATTTATGGCTTTCCCCCCCATAAATAGAGCTTTCTTTTGGTGGTATTTGATCACCTCCTGCGGTTTTTTTTATTTTTTGCGCTATAAACAAAAAAACTGACAATTTTGAAAACACTATTTTTAACTTTTTGCTATAATAAATATCCCAAATTTGAGTTTATTTTTTATTTTTTTCACAGTTTAGGCCGATACGTATTCTTCTTCTACATATATTTTTTGGGGGAAAAAAATCACAATAAGCGTATAGTGATTGGTTTGCGCAAAAGTTATAGCGCCTACGAAATAGGGGATAGAATGATTTTTTTTTTTCTTTACTAGTGTAGCGATACCCCCAGCTAAGAGCCGCTGGTATGATTTTCGGGCCTGTAACACACCGCTGTCAACCCCCCAGCAATTGGCTCTACCCTCCCTTGGCACAGCTAGTAAGGGATGATAGGATTGTGAGGCCTGCAACTTTAGGCAACACAATCCAGCAACAAAAGCACACAGTGATATAGCGGACACTGACCGTTTCTTCTGCACAATAATAACACCAACTGGTCTGCCTAATCCTGGTACTTTTACTGAAGGAAATGATTAAACAGATTAAAACAGTACACTTTAGTATATGCAGAGCCCTGCAATAAAAGGTGTTAAGCAATAGACAGATATACAATCCTGTACAAAGATGACTAACAGACACTCGTGGGCAAGATGGCGCCCAGCAATGTCTACACTGATAAGTCAGGCCTGACTGTAACTATGTGTGAGTTCTGTAGAGAAGAATCTTCGCTAGCAAATGGTGGTGCACTTTTGAAGACAAAATTGTAATCCACAGGAATAAAGGTTGACAAACTTGGTGAACAAGGATAAAGTCAATAATCTTACTAAATGCACTGTCCCTCCAGTGTGCGTATGCAAACTCTAACAGGTGAGTCCCGAACAACAAACACTGGGCCTAGAGATCCTGTGCTAATCTCTGAGCAGGTGCTCTCACCCAACCCGACCAGTCCATGTCCGTATCTTCCATTGCTGTGTCTCGGTACACAGGCTCCATGACACCCGGGTCTTCGGTCCTCCTGGAAGCAGCAGACGGGCAGCAGGATGCGACGTCCCTCAGGCTCCTTGGTGGAAATGGAAGGCTCTTTGGAAACACAGGGCCTAGGCTTCAGACTCAGCACAGAGTTCCACTTGCTGGGCGGGCGATGTCCCAAGAGACCGTACTCTGGTCCGTCCCTCAGTTAAATGGCCAACCCCAGCAGTCTTTGCGCGGGGCAATGCACCCTGGGTATGGTAGTCTCTGGGTTCGTCAAGCAACACCCCGCTACACACTCCCCCCCCCCCCCCCCCCCCACAATCTTTGGTCCCTAAAGATAAAATTGGCATGATCTACAAGCAATACAGTTTATGGTTGCAAAGGAGCTGGGCAAGGGAACCTCCCACCAAACTTGGTAAGGGAGATTGTCTTGTCTACAGGTCATATTGGTGGAAGTGACCTGCCTAACTGTGCCAGAGAGTGAGCTGGAGTTGCCCTCCACCAAATGCACAGTGAAGGGGCCAGGTTTCTCTATTGTCCTTCTCGCAGTCACTACAGTATCTTCAGAGCATTCTCCCATCTGAGTGTAAGTTAGTTTTCGGGGAGGGCGAATAGCTCTTTTCACTCCTTCTTCTTTTTTCTTTTTTTTCCCTGGGGGCTGAGGTATCAAGTACAATGGGTTCTTCCATTCTTCCTTCCACTGGGACAGGTGTAATGGATCCTGCTGCTTCAGGGGCATCCAACTCTGGTGCAGAAAGGTACAAAGTCTCTTGGGTCTTCAGCTGGGATTGACTCTAGGGCATCTTCCCATTCCTCAGAGTACACGATGGCTTGAACTCGGCAGCTTCAGCATTTAGGGTGCCATCAATGGTAACTTCACAGGGTGAAGGATCCATGACCATGGGTTCAGTTGTCTGAGTGGGCCATAGCCAGTTCAGTTCCATTTCCTCATCTTCACTCTGGTCTGTGGCATTAATCTCTCCTAACTGAGTGGTTTGAGATCTGGTGTTGGGCCTAGGGGTATTGGAGGTTGAAGGTGATTCAGGAGAATCCGGAGTAGAAGGTATCCGGACTACTTTGGAGAGAGGCAATATGTGGTTCCTGTGCCAGGTTTTCAAGGGCCCCACTTTTCCTTCAGGTTTCAGCTGGTACACTGGCAAGCCAGGCAATTTTTTTTACAGATTATATACGGCTGTGATTTCCATCTGTCGGCAAGCTTATGTTTTTCCTGGAACACCAAGATTCCACAACAGCACTCTGTCTCCTGGTTGCAAGTCATGTATCCGGACTCTGAGGTCAAAATTTAATTTGTTCCGGGCTCCTCTCTGGTCAGAAGTGGCTTGTGCCTTCTCATAAGCCAGTCTTAAGCTTTTCCGCAGCCTGTCCACGTATCCCTTGTGTGAAGCAGCTGATGTGTGGTCTATTGAAGTACCAAAGGCCAGGTCTACAGGTAGTCTCGCTTCTCTACCGAACATTAATCTGTAAGGGAGTATCCGGTGACATCACTAGTTGTGCTATTCTAAGCGTGCACTATGGCAGCTATATGCTTGCCCCAATGTTGATTTTCCTCGCTACTCAGGGTCCCCAGCATATTCAACAAAGTTCTGTTAAACCTTTCTGGTTGGGCATCTCCTTGTAGGGGTGATAAGGGGTTGTGCGAGCCTTCTTTATGCCTAGGGAATCTAATAACTTCCGGATCAGTCGACTTTCGAAGTCCCTCCCTTGATCCGAGTGAAGCCGTTGAGGTAATCCGTAGTGTACAAAATACTTCTCTACGAGTATCTTGGCCACAGTGGAAGCCTTCTGGTCTTTAGTTGAAAAGGCCTGGGTGTATCGGGTGAAATGGTCGGTTATTACCAGAACATTTCCATGTCCCCCCAAATCGGGTTCCAGACAAAGAAAATCAATGCATACCAAGTCCAAGGGCCCTTGGCTTTGTAGGTGGCCCATTGGGGCAGCTTGATGAGGCAGTGTTTTTTCCTTTGTATACAGCGAGCACATGAGTGACAGTATTCCTCCACTTCAGCCCGCATACAGGGCCAATAGAATCTGCTCCTTATGAGCTGGAAGGTTCTCTCTGCTCCTAGGTGGCCATGGTTGTCATGTAGGGCAATCATAAGTCTTTCAGTGTTTTTCCGGTAGGAATAGTTGCCACTTGTCTTCCAGGTCATCAGAGGGGCCCCTTCGGTTGACCACCTCTTGATGCACCTGCAACCTGTCCCATTCCTTGCGCAGTAAGCGGGCCTCCTTTTGAGGGATCATGCAAGATTCTGTCCGGATCCTGGTCTTCTAAGGCTTCCAAAGCCAATCTTCCTAATGGGTCTTCCAGCTGGTCCCGTCTTATATCCTTCTTTGATAATTTGGGCACGTCCTCTTCACCAATCTGAGTTACATCACAATAATATTTGGGCACTCCAACAACAGACTCCAATTTCTTCTGCTCTGGATCCTCCACTAGCCTGGAGCTCCGCTCCCTGACACAAAGCCCGTACCCCCTCTGGGGTTACCTGGGTCCAGTCTTCTGCCATGCAAAGTAGGAGCATGAGATCTTCGGGACCAGGCATCAGCATCTCGGTTTCCAGTCCCAGGCCTGTACTTCAGGCTGAAATTAAACCCTGAGAGGGCTGCTAACCAACGGTGTCCGGTGGCATCCAGTTTTGCTGTAGTTAGAAGGTAAGTGAGTTATTGTCTGTCTTAACCACAAAGTCGGCTCCATATAAGTAGTCCTTCAGTTTGTCCACCACAGCCCACTTGAAGGCCAAAAACTCCAACTTGTGGGTGGGGTAATTCTTTTCAGCTGGGGTTAAACTCCTACTCGCATAAGCAACGGGTCTTAGCTGCTCTTCATACTCCTGATATAATACTCCTCCCAGACCATAATGGCTGGCATTCGCGTGTAATTCATAGTGCTTTTGGGTGTCTGCATAGGCCAGGACAGGGGCAGTGGTCAAATTCTCCTTCAGCTTAGTGAAAGCCTCTTCACACTTTTTAGTCCACTGGTCTTCCACTGACTCCCCCGATTTCCTGGGGCCTGAGTCGTCCTCTCCATCTGTCTTCAACAGCTCGTTCAGAGGCTTGGCAATTCTTGCAAACCCCTCCACAAAACTGCGATAGTAGGAGCAGAACCCCAGAAATGACCTAAGCTCTGTCACTGTGGTGGGCCGGGGCCAGAAGGTGACTGCCTCCAACTTGTCGGGATCTGTAGATACTCCTTCTTCACACTGTGTCCCAGGTAATGGACTGAAGACTGGTAGAACTGGCACTTCTCCCAGGAGAGCTTGAGTCCCTCATCACTGAGTCTCCAAGACCTTCTCTAGCCTCTCCTCATGCTCCTCCAGAGTCTTCCCAAAGACTGTCATCTAGGTATACTAGGACTTTAATGAGGTTTATGTCCCCCACCATCTTCTCCATCAACCGCTGGAAAGTGGCAGGGGCTCCCGACAGACCTTGAGGCATACGGTCAAATTCATAGAACCCCACTGGGGTAATGAAAGCTGTCTTCTGAGTGCATTGGGATTTGGTAGTACCCGCTCTTCAGGTCCATTACACTGAACCATTTGGCTCCAGACAGACTCTGCAGAGCATCCTCTATTCTTGGGGTGGTGTATTGGTCCGGTATTGTCCTCCTGTTGAGGGTCCTGTAGTCTATACAGAGTCTCAATGACCCATTCTTCTTCCTGACTACCACAATTGGAGAGGTGTAGGGGCTCCTGGATTCCCGGATAACACCAGTTCTCTTGAGCTCTGCAAGTTGCTCACGCAGATCAGCCAGGAGGACTCGCCGGACTCGATCCCTAAAAGGTTTGTCTTCCTGTAGACAGATCTTGTGAGTGGCACTTTTCACACATCCTACATCAAACTCATCCTTGGAGAAGATCTTCCGCCACTTCGCCAACTGGACCCTCGCTCTCTCCTTCCATGCCGGGGGTAGGGCCGGGTTCTCCAAAGTGGGTTCCCCTCCTTCCTTCAAGTTGGGCAAGGCAACTGGGGTAGCGGGATTCACTTGGCCCAACAGCATCCGGGCTGGAATCTTCACAGGCGAGTCAGTGGTGTTTCTGATGCTCACTGGCACCCTGCCGTTTGCCTTCTTCAGGACTCTCAGCGGGACTACTTCAGGGATTACCTCCAGTCCTGGGTGGGTACCCAGAGGGTCTGGTTCCAGGACTACAAAGGGGTCAGGTTGTTCCCAGGTGAGCTTCACAGTGGCTCTCGAGCAGGCTACTTCACCAGGCTGCATCTCTCTCTCTCTCTCTCTCTCTCTCTCTCTCTCTCTCTCTCTCTCTCTCTCTCTCTCTCTCTCTCTCTCTCTCTCTCTCTCTCTCTCTCTCTCTCTCCTGGGGCCTTCTGCTTCAAGATCAATCGCTGATAGGCCAACTGCAACATGGGGTGGATTCTGGCTGTTGAGACGCCCTGCTCTTGTACTAGAGGGGCCAGTAGTCTCCTGACCAGGTCAGTGTTGGTTCCTATTATCAGAACTTTTGTTGGCCCCTGGTGGGTGGGGACAGACTACTGCCGGGGTGTCAAAGACCTCCTGGCTTTGACCCCTCGGTAGCAGGAGAGGCAATCTAATCGGGAGGTAACCGTCATAAGGAAAGCTCTGGGTGCCAATTCCCCATATTTCCAAGTCTTCTAACTTCTGCAAGGGCAAATGTCTCAGATGCTTTTGGTAGAAATCCTGATACAGGAGGGTTACTTGAGCCCCTGTATCCAGAATGGCCTTTGTGTAGACTCCCTCCACTTGAATGGGGACCACTGGGGAGGGTCCCACTAACTTGGCTGGAAACCTCTTCGGGGAGGCCTCTTTCCCTGGGCCCATGGTTTTGGTGTTTTTTTTTTTTTTGTTTTTTTTCCCATCTTTTCCTGGATCTTAATCCCTGTTGGGCCTGGTATGCATTGATTTCTTGCGAATATTTTTTTTTTTTTTGGGGTGTTACCTCCAGGTGAGGGATATTAAGTGCTTTTGATGGGTAATTATTCCCCTCAGTACTTGGCTTTTCTTGCTTTCTTATTCCAATGGAGCTTGCTGGAAATGATGGGCACCCAGTTGACTCCTTCACCGGGGGGCCTCTGGAGTTTTCCGCCGGCTGGCGGTAGTTGCCTCGGGTCTTCCTTGGACTGGGGCACACTCGCCCAAAATGGCCAATTCCTCCACAGTTAAAGAAAACAGCTTCTCCTCTATCCCGCAGGGAGACTGGTGTTGAAACGCTCTGGTACAGCTCTTTCCTGACTTCTTCAACTCCTGAGTTCTTGGCCATTAAAGAGGTCATATGTGACGAACGCGGGTGTCAGATCCCCGCCTTCCGCGCTAACTCGCGACGAAGGAACGGCCAACCTCACACCGCGCTGTCACTTGCATAACAATGCCTCTCTCAGCTGCGTCCAGCACAGATTTTCCAGCTTACGGGACCACAATCTAAGTGCCAGCAGCCTGAGAGCGATTGCTACTGGGCTAATGTCACAATTAACCCTTTAACTGCCACCACCAACGTTTAATAAGGAATGAGTTTAGAATAAGCGTCTGCAGCATACACTGTCACCACACAGGTTTGCTCAGAGCCCTATTCTACAACAAGTAGCACTCTTCAAGAGGCAGGTTCATTCATAGCTTGCATTAAGAGTTTTAGAGACAAGGTTAACACCCTTTAACATAAGGGTTTATTTTGAAAAGGGCAAAGTTGATGCAAATAAATGTTACAGAAGAAATATGTTTCAAGAGATAAGAATATACAGCCACAAAGACATAAGGTAGAATTGAAGGATACTTGCTATTAATGTCCAAGGGTTGATCAGAGTTCGATCGATGAATCCGGTTCTCAAACTTGGCAGAGGTTCCTGCTTACATATCAAAAGGAGAACTCTGCAGATGTTACTTCTTCCATGGTCAGAGAGAACTACCGAGTGATCTGGCATCTGCCTTTTTCTGTCAAATTCAAGGGGGTGTTGACAGTGACCAATCGGCTGGTCCTCCTAATGTAGGGGTTGGGCACTGGGAGGTGTCCCACTCATGCCAACCTCCATGTACACTTCTGTGATTATTATGATTCATATCTCTGCATCTCTAAGGTTTACAGACTAACATTATTCATATTATTGTTCAGTGTGATTTTACCTTTAAAATTAGTCCAAACATGACAATCCTGACAGTTCTAGTTGACCTAGGGGGGAATAAAGGTTACCTAGGGCTTTCCATATGATCGATCATATCGATGTCTGGACTTGAAACGTTACAAATTCTCTGAGGAAACTAAATATGTCCATGTTATGGCGGTGCGTTTTTTTGTCATTTGGGAGTCATGAAACATGTTGCATTTTCATACCCAGTCCCTTGAGTGCTCAGGGATTTACGATCGGTGTCTGTTAAAACTCTGAGGTGAAAAGGGTGACATCTTTACAACAGGTCAGGAACTGTGCCAGTCCACATTATCAAACCTAGCTTGCTCTGCTGAGATAAGTGTGTTTTGAAATAGAACTTAGGAATTTGGGAAAGTGAGGGGGGAATGAGTCCTTTTCTACTGCTGACTCTCTGAGCTGAACTGTCATGGAAGCTTTCCAAACAAAATGGACGCACTAGCCATGCTATTCGTGTCCAGTGCGTGAGATCGTCAGTCAGCATCTCTAATACTTGGGTCATCTGACTTTAAGACCGCCACCTCCGGGTCCCATTCAGTGGCCATGGCGGATCTGACCCCAACTGGGGGGGGGGGGGAGTAGTGGGTTTCTCAGTCACCTGTTTGGTCTTTCAGCAGAGCCTCTTCATCCCTTATTATTCGCACAAGGTCCGGGTAGTTCAGGGACATGACCCCTCCAGTGGTTTTCAGATGGAGCCAGACTGGATCAGAACGCAATGCTCCCCTTAAAATCTGCTTCATCCTAGCTGCATCTATGGCTTGTGGCAGCATCCCCTTAAGGACAATTTGCACAGCATCTTGTTTAATCTGCGAACATATTCAGACAGTCTTTCTCCTGGAAGCTGAAGGGTATGCTCAAACTGATAGACTAAATCGACCACTTTCTCCAATTGGCCGAACTCTTCCTGCAACATAGTTAAATAGTCATAGGCAGTACAAGCACCATTGCTGAACCTAAGGTTCTTCACGGCTTCAGCAGGAGCACCCTTCAAACTTTCCCTTATGCACTGCTTCTTTTGGGCTTCTGGTATTTCCCATCCTTCCACAGCCTGCATCGCTTGTTCAATCCAGGTGTCGAAATCCTCTTCCCCGAGTGGTACAGGTTGTTTCCCTGAAAAGATCCTGAGCTTCCGGTACCCGGCCTCTACATGTACCGTACTACTCTTCTGGCACTTCGTGACAAGGTCCCCTAAAGCATTTAAAAGTTCAGGGCCTATAGTGGTTAGAGGTGTCCCCGGAGCTGTCATCTCTTTGGAACTCTTTGGAATTTTAGGTGACTGCGGAGGTTCCTTTTTTTTTTTTTATAGCCTTTGCGTGCGCCAAGCAGTACGTCTGATTGCCCATGGACTGCACACTCTGACCTTTTAAATTCTTCTGGCATTTCATCCCTCCACTCTATCAGCGCGAAGGTGCGGGAATTCTCTTCCTCTGACCTGAGGTCAATTAACCATCCTTTATGGTCCGGGGACGAGAGCTCTATGAGCTGTTCTATGTCACTCCCTGACCAATCCTCTACGGTGAGTTCAATCACTGCAGCCATGTCCAGGGAGGCATGGGTGGATCAGCACCACTGGGTCACCGTTGGTGGATCCATGCCAGTACTTCTGGTGGGCTTGATTGCAGCGTACAGATCCCGGACTCTGAGCCCCCACGTTTAGCGATACCCCCAGCTAAGATAGCCGCTGGTATGATTTTCGGGCCTGTAACACACCGCTGTCAACCCCCCCCCCAGCAATTGGCTCTACCTTCCCTTGGCACAGCTAGTAGAGGATGATAGGATTGTGAAGCCTGCAACTTTAGGCAACACAATCCTGCAACAAAAGCACACAGTGATATAGCGGACACTGACCGTTTCTTCTGCACAGTAATAACACCAACTGGTCTGCTTAATCCTGGTACTTTTACTGAAGGAAATGATTATACAGATTAAAACTGTACACTTTAGTATATGCAGAGCACTGCAATAAAAGGTGTTCAGCAATAGACAAATATACAATCCTGTACAAAGATAACTAACGGACCCCCTTGCAGCTCTCCTCCCTCGTGGGCAAGATGGCGCCCAGCAATGTCTACACTGATAAGTCAGGCCTGACTGTAACTATGTGTGAGTTC
Organism: Rana muscosa; assembly: GCA_029206835.1. Classification (NCBI taxonomy): domain Eukaryota; kingdom Metazoa; phylum Chordata; class Amphibia; order Anura; family Ranidae; genus Rana; species Rana muscosa. The sequence continues at coordinate 620,545,531 of CM055118.1, read as the reverse complement.
TGTAGAGAAGAATCTTCGCTAGCAAATGGTGGTGCACTTTTGAAGACAAAATTGTAATCCACAGGAATAAAGGTTGACAAACTTGGTGAACAAGGATAAAGTCTCTAATGTTACTAAATGCACTGTCCCTCCAGTGTGCATATGCAAACTCTAACAGGCGAGTCCCGAACAACAAACACTGGGCCTAGAGATCCTGTACTAATCTCTGAGCAGGTGCTCTCTCACCCAACCGGACCAGTCCACGTCCGTATCTTCCGTTGCTGTGTCTCGGTACACAGGCTCCACGACACCCGGGTCTTCGGTCCTCCTGGAAGCAGCAGACGGCAGCAGGATGCGACGTCCCTCAGGCTCCTTGGTGAAAATGGAAGGTGTAGCAAAATACTGAACACTGAGAATATGGTTCGGATCACTTCAAATGTGACAATAAATATTCATTCCAGGAAATGTAGAGACAGAATGTCTACTGATGTCTGAATAAGTAAATTGGGTTAATTGGGGTCTGAGGTAGCTTTCCATTCATCTATTGTCAGTGTGTTAATGAACCCACCTATTATCTGCTACGGGATGTAATTGCACTCCTAGTAATGTGTCTGGCACAGTTTTATTGTTATGGGTAAATAGGTGGAGCACTGTCCATGTGGTGACAAAGGTCTCACGCATACTAAGTTTGTTAGAAATAGTTCCAGGTAATTAAATCACTGTCATCTGTTAGTTGCTGAAGGGAGTGCCCCTGGAAAATTAGTAAGAAACCCCTTGCATGGGGAATGATCTAAAAAGCCAGCTGTGGCTAAATAAAGTGATTTACTCCCAGAACTGTGCCGTCCAGTTACTGGGATAAAAGGTTGCCTTGGATAAGTTGGTACTTCCTCAGCTTCAAGGATTTCCCAGCGGACATTGGAGATCCGCTACAGAAGGCTGTTTGGAAACACAGGGCCTAGGCTTCAGGCCCTGTCCGGAACAACAGACTCGGCACAGAGTTCCACTTGCTGGGTGGGCGATGTCCTAAGAGACCGTACTCCAGTCCGCCCCTCGGTTGAATAGCCCACCCCAGCAGTCTTTGCGTGGGGCAATGCACCCTGGGTATGGTAGTCTCTGGGTTAGTCAAGCAACACCCCGCTACACTAGTAATGGCGGTTATCTGCAATTTTGTCAGGACTGTGATATTGTGGCGGACAGATCGGACACTTTTGACACCAACGACAGGAGTTAATGTCGTTTAGGATATTCCATTCTCGAACACACATCAGCTACCGACACTCCAGTCAGGCGACCGAGACCCATAGGAATAATTCTCCCCCAGATACAAGACAGATGCTCTGTAGTTTTCCAACTGGTCTGACACTTTATTGAGAAAAACAGGCTCTTATATACACTAAAAGAATACTGTAGTCCAAATGAACAACTCCACCCACAACATCACACAATGGTTCCCCCAATACACATTATTCTGACATCTCTTAGCAGACAACAGGTGAGTTCATTAGGTAATCCCTTTACAGCTTAAATTACTATGCATAACCTTTACATTTACATTCCCCAGACTGTCTGCTAATTTACAATACACACAATTAGTTTAATTATCACAATTAAAGGATCTTTAGCAGCTATCCGGGACTCATTTACATTACACGGGCAGCCAGATGGCTGAAGTTGAACATCAGCATCTCTAAATTAACCTGTTGAGTTCAGAATCAAACAACCAGTAAATAGTCATTTTACAGATGTTCTGTTTAAAGCAATCCAAGACATATTCTCAATGTCCATTATTTCCTGGCTCATACTTTCTAAGAACTTCTGGGTTCCACGGGCCCTCCCGTTAGACACTATTTTGGCACCATTCACATTTTATACAGCGAACAGTGCTATAAATATGCACTGATTCCTGTATAAATGTGACTGGCAGGGAAGGGGTTAACACTAGGGGACGATCAAGGGGTTAAATGTGTTCCCTGGGAGTGATTCTTACTGTGGGGGGAGGGGACTGACTGGGGGCGCTGACCGATGGTGTGTCCCTTGTACATAGAGACAACCATCGGTCTCCTCTCCCTGACAGGACGTGGATCTCTGTATTTACACACAGAGATCCACGTCCCTGGCTCTGACTGCCGATCGCGGGTACCTGGCGGACTTCGTGGCTGCCAGGCACGCGCATCGGCACCCGCGTTAGACAGCGGGCACAGCTTTTCCCCGATGCGCGCCCGCGGTGGCGCGCATCGCGTTAGTAAACAGGAGGACATCCACCCAGCAGGTAGGCGCCGCGCTGTAGACGTCTTTTGTCTATAGCGTGGGTGCCAAGTGGTTAAACAAACTGCTAGCAAACTTCAGAAATTCTTAAAGTGGTAATGAGCACTCCATTTAATATCGTTTTTCATTTACAAACTGAAACTAAATGGATCTTTAAACGTTTCAACAAAGCTTGCTTAAAGCTCTGCAAACGCTTGGTCAAAACTTGCTGTTTACACTGCTTTTAGGCTGCGTTCACACTGCCGTATGGAGAGGCTCACAGCAGGGGTCTGGTGCAGCTCTGTTCACTGCTTCAGGTCCAATTTCGAGCTGAATTGTTGGCTGAATTCCGACCTAAAACAAACCAGAATGGACTCTGCAGGCACCCCGGAGATGTGTGAACCGGCTCCATAGAGCGCATGTCTGTCTCCTGACATGCAAATTGGATGAGGAGAAACCGGTATTCAATTGGCATTAGTGTGAACCCAGCCTTACACAAGCTGAAGCCTCTGTGAAGCGGTCTTTGACCGATCCCCCAGTTCTTATAACCCTTTACACACAGGACGTTTACGGCAGCAGGGGTGGGTGGGGAACATTTTATGCCGGAATATTTCACCTAACTAAAGAGGCATCCAAGTTCTGTCCTTGTACTGATTTTTGTGTTTTATTTTGACTGCATTTTAAAACCAGAACATCTGCTACTTAAAGTGGAGTTCCACCCAAAAATGGAACTTCCACTTTTTGGAATCCTCCCCCTCCGGTGTCACATTTGGCACCTTTTTAGGAGGGAGGATATGCCTGTGTAATACAGGTATTTGCTCCCACTTCCGGGCATAGGTCGCCTCGGCGATCGAGGTGACCTACGCCACTTCCGGCGCCTACTCTGTCCTCCCTGCTGTCTTCTGGGAGACGCACGTCCCAGAAGACAGCAGGGACCAGTGAGGACGCACAGTGCAACTCGCGCAGTAGGGAACCAGAAAGTGAAGTCGCAAGGCTTCACTTCCTGATTCCTTTACTGGGGATGGCTGTGGCAGCAGTCGAGAGCCGAGCGACAGATCGGCTTCGGTTGCCGACATCGCGGGCGCACTGGACAGGTAAGTGTCCTAATATTAAGTCAGCAGCTGCAGTATTTGTAGCTGCTGGCTTTTAATTTTTTTTTTTTTTTTTTTTTTTTTTTTTTTTTTTTGGCGGACCTCCCCTCTTTCCAACCTGTTTGTTGGACTATTAGGCCTCATGCACGCTAGACTTTATAAAAATGCCAATATCGTTGCTGCGTTAATGTTTCCTTTTTTTTTTTTTTTTTTTGCGTTGGCTTTTTTTGCAAGAAAACGCAAGCTATGAGATCGTAAACACAGGCTAGCCACGTTTGACACTGGAACTTTATACAAAAAAAATCAGTATATTCAGTGTTTTTATTTTGTAAAATGATGTAAGACATGTCCAACGGTCAGTGGTAAAAGAAAAACACTGGCCTCGCAGGGTCGTGCAAACAGTAATGGCAAACAGTAATGGCATAAAGAAACAGGTTGAACAAAGATACACATATAATGACAAAAGCAATGTGAGCGGGCATTGAGTGAGAGGGGTGGTGTGAAGGGCATATATAACATGTTGGCCTGCCCCAGGACAACCCGGACCCTGGAGATGAGCCAGGAGGGTTGGCCTCCAAAAATTTGCGAAATGCATCGTCCTGTGGCCTGCAGCCAGAGCAGGGGGGGGGGGCAATAGCCTCCATCAAACCACCCCCTACCCCCCCACACCAGGGGCACCAAAAAGCAGCAATGCGCATTCACGCAGGACTACCAGTGACCCCGTAAGGTTGGTGGCCTGTCCCGCGAGCACGGGTGCTCTATGCATCAACACCTACCAACAGCTGAGCTTAGGTCTTCCAACCGGCAGCAGTATAATAAAAACGTACAACTTGTAGAGCGTATAGAAATGGCGGTGTGTAGAGGGAGGAGGAAAAGGGAGAGATGGGAGGGAAGAAAAGGGGGAGCAATTCAGGTGTACCTGCAATCTAGCAAAGAGGCTTCGTTTATGTCCACACCGAGCACAACACACCAGGACCAGGCCATCTGTGTAGCTGAGTTCCAGTGTCTGCAGCCTGCCGAGGGGGGTGTCTCCCCGTCCTCTTAAGTTCTTATCAGCCTGCAAGCTTTACGGGAAGGGTCTGCCAATTCTAACAAGGCAATATCCAAGCTAGAGGGTACATAGTTAGTTAGGGTCGGAAACCTATTCAGTCCTGGGCGCCCAGATATCGGTAAACCGGTCTCGGGTAGCCCGACGGGTCGCTACCCAGTCCTCAGCCGCTCGCACTGCATTCACCCCACTGATCCACTCTTCGCGAGTGGGAATTCTGGACTTTTCCAGTGGATTGGAAGCAAGCGCCTCACTGCGTTAAGCAGATGGGGCACGTGCTCTTCTTTTTTTATATTGGCTGAGTGGAATCGGGGGGACATGCAGAAGAAAGTGGTTTGGAGAGAAAGGAACGTCTATCCCGGTTATGGTTTTTTATTTGGTCTTGTAGGTCTTCCCAGAAGGGTTTGACTAGAGGGCATTCCCACCATATGTGGATAAGCTTCCCCCCGGTGTCCACAGCCGCGCCAGCAGTTCAGACGCAGAGAGGTAAATATGGGCCGTTTCCATCATCAACCCATTGCCCCATAAAAGGCCGTCTGTTTGCCTGGGGGGAACCTCCGGAAACCACCCAGCGGGGACATAGGGGGAGCTAATTTCAGCAATGAGTTGATCTTGTCCCAGACCAACAGCACCTGAGCCGTTAGTGGGCAGGTCATCTCGGATAGCCCCCTATGTTCCCGGGGCAGCCATGGCGCATGGGACAAGTTCCTGCCCGCCAAGCTTTTCTCTAGGGAGACTCAGTTTCGAATGAGTATGGGAACGCCAGTTTAGTATCCTCTGAATGGCTATAGCTCGGTAGTATCTTGCGTCCGGGACCCCTAAACCGCCTCCCCGCTTAAGGTGTTGTAACACCCTCCGAGCTATTGTGGGTTTACGTGCGTTCCATATAGTCGGACAGCATACTGGACAGATGGTCAAAAAAGAGTCTGGGTAGGGGGACTGGGAGCATCTGTAAGTAAAGTACACGTGGCAATATATTCATTTTTTATAATGTTCACCCGGCCCAACCATGTAAAGGCAGTCTGCGTCCAATGCTTTTTTGACCGAGGCAAGCAGTGGGGGGTAATTGGCAGCGTACAGAGTATCTAAGAGATCTGTGAGTTGCACCCCTAAGTAGCGCAGGGATGACATGGCCCAGACGAAAGGGAAGGCAGCCTTAAGGTTTGAGACTATGTGGGGGGGCAGGCAGATTTATTTTGAAGTTGGAAAGTGATCCAAAGAGCTTCAGTTCCTTCATCAGGTTGGGCAATGAGAGCACGGGGTCCGAGAGGTGGAAGAGGATGACATCGGCGTAAGCCTGGAGGTTGTGCTCCGTGATTCCAACCTGTAGGCCCTTAATGTCCTGAATGGCACGCACTGTGCGGAGAAATGGCTCCAGCACTAGGGCGAACAAAAGGGATGAAAGCGGACACCCCTGTCTTGTGCCATTCCTGATGGGGAATCGAGAAGAAAGGGTCCCATTTACCTTGACCTGTGCGCTAGGTGTGGAGTATAGGGCTATGATCGACGCCATCATTCGTGGGCCTAACACTAATGATTCAAGTACCGCTTTCAAATAAGACCAGTCTACACAGTCAAAGGCTTTTTCCGCGTCTGTTGCTAGAATTTTATATAGGGCTGTGGGTCTTGGCGGGCACGGGCCCAATGAACGAGGTGGACAGCTCTAAGGGAATTGTCTCTAGCTTTCCTGCCCATTATAAAGCCTGTTTGGTCTGGGTGGATAATGTCAGGTATAAGGTGTTTAAGTCTATTCGCTAAGATTTTCGCTAGAATTTTTATATCCAAATTGAGGAGAGAGCTGGGGCGATGGCTCTGAGGGACGGTGGGGTCCTTGCCCTCCTTCGGGATCAGTGATGTGAGCCAAGAGGGCCTCCGGTGGGGATGTCTTTGCCCCCTGCTATAGAATCGAAATATTTGCACATGGGTGTCGCTAGTTGGGAAAGGAAGGTCTTGTACTACGCCTTGGTAAACCTGTGGGGGCCGGGACTTTTTCCATTGGGTAAGGACTCCAACGTTGCCCCAAGCTCTGTCGTGGTGGCTGGGAGCTCTAGGGCTGAGGGTTGATCATCTGTGAGGGGGGGAGACCGGCCGAGGACAAGTAGTCCTGGATCACATGCTGTCTAGTGTCACGTATCTTAAGAGGGAGCTCTGAATCTAAAATTAGAGTGTGGCGTAGTAATCTCAGAACCCCGAGGCGATTTTAGAGGATTGCACTGTCATTTCCCCTGAGGTGGAGCGTAGTTTTTGTATGTATGTCTGAGCATGTAGTTTCACCAGCATCCGCCCGCATTTATTCCCATGTTCGTTGTGACGGACCTGGCCGAGACAGAGGCTTTTGGAGGGGACTGGGTGCGGGCCTCCTGCCTTGCGACCGTGGGCCCTGGCATTTGGGGGAACGGTGCTCTTTGTGAGCTGTATGCCTGGGGACCCTTGAGGGGGTGTTGCTTTGGATTCAGGTCCATGTCCCCCCCCCCCCCCAAGACACACAGACTCTGGGGACCCTGTATATGCCATATTAGAGTGACTGAGTCATACTGTTGGGACGTTCACACATTCCCTCTAAGGATATGCGAATGCAATCACCTCCAGCCATCTGTCTGTCCTCTGTGCTAATTTGACCCTGCTAAAATGTGTGATGTTTACACTTAGGATAATGTGTATTGTATAGCAGGTGCCGGGATGTCTACCCTGAAAGGTCATATCTATGAGTCACCTTGGCTGACTAAAGGATTTAGTTAATTAGCTCATGTTAATTTTATGTTCTGGTTACACCCTCTGTTACTGTATATAAGACTTGATTTTTGGTTCTAATAAAGTCTCTCTTGGTTGAACTTGCATACAGCCTGCCTGGTGTTTGTTCTGACCGACCACAAATGGATTCGAATGGCACATAGCTGTAGTTTGAATCCTGGAGCACCGGATGATCCAATAGAGCAGAGGAGTGTCGGGAGAGGGGAGCCGAGCGAGCAAAGGGGCTCGTTACATTGGTTGGCAGCGGTGGGATTTGCTCTCCAGTTCCTGGGACACTCCAAACCACCACAGTGAAGGTCCAGCTATGCAGCCTGCAGGAAAGTCACGCTGAAAGACCTACTTGAGAGCCGAGATGGACCAGAAGAAGGGTGATGCAGGACCCCGGTCAGTTGAAGATTTGTTTCAGCAACGAGTGCGGCAGCGGTTGGCATTATATGGGGCTAACCCATCAGAGACCGCCATACAGGAAGCCATTAAAGACATCCAGCTGCAGGATGCCCGACAAGAGAGCGACGAGAGAGAACGAGAGCGGCAACATGAGTGGAGAATGGCGGTAATACGGCAATCGGAGACAACGCCTAAAGAACCAGCCGCCATGGAAGAGGAATTTGGAAGGAGGTTGCGAGAGATGCAGGGAGAAGCAGGCCATCTCCCCCCCCCCCCCCAACAGTTAACCAGAGCAGATGGTGTGGAGTCCCCAGCAGAAGTGCTGGCAACAGGGCAGAGTGATACCCACCTCTGCCCAGCACCGGAAACCACTGTGGAGTTTCAGGGAGCCGGGGCAGTTGGCCCCTCTCCCCAGCAACAAGCTGAGGCAGTAAAGCTTTTACTCCCAGCTGAATCACTGGCAGCAGGGCAGAACGCTACTGGCATCGGCACACAACTGCCACAGGAGCGGATATCGGTGGATGGGACTGCGGTCTCTACTCACAGCAACCCAGCAGAAGAGCTGGCAACAGAGCAGAGTGCCACGGGCCTCTGCTCTCAACTAACCGAAGAGGGAGGTCCTGTGGTATTGGATGGGACTTCAGTCCTCACTGACACAACCCCAGAAAATGGTGTGACACTGAGACAGGAGGATGTCAGCCTTGCTTTGCAAGCACTGGGGGATTTTCACCTACCACAAGTGGATGGGACTTCTGTCTACACTTGTATACCCCAGGGATGCCGGGCAGTCGACCCAGATCCCCAACAGCATGACGGACTGAGCCCAGTCACCCTGTCTTCTCTCCAGCGGCAGAAAGGACTCCAGGGAGAAGGGCCAGTCCAGGCCTCTCCCCAGCGGCGGGTATGTTCTCTGAGAGAGGCAGAGGTTGGCTGGGTAAGTAATGCTCTGTTTGGAGCAATTTGTTTGGGGTACTGTGTGGATGCCGGCATTGGGGGAATGGAACTATGGACTAACTTCGGAGTCAACCCGTTTGGGGTCTCCTCCTATGTTAGTTTCCTGCCGAAAGGGGAGATGAATGTAACAAGCCCCTTTGCTCGCTCGGCTCCCCTCTCCCGACACTCCTCTGCTCTATTGGATCATCCGGTGCTCCAGGATTCAAACTACAGCTATGTGCCATTCGAATCCATTTGTGGTCGGTCAGAACAAACACCAGGCAGGCTGTATGCAAGTTCAACCAAGAGAGACTTTATTAGAACCAAAAATCAAGTCTTATATACAGTAACAGAGGGTGTAACCAGAACATAAATTAACATGAGCTAATTAACTAAATCCTTTAGTCAGCCAAGGTGACTCATAGATATGACCTTTCAGGGTAGACATCCCGGCACCTGCTATACAATACACATTATCCTAAGTGTAAACATCACACATTTTAGCAGGGTCAAATTAGCAGAGGACAGACAGATGGCTGGAGGTGATTGCATTCGCATATCCTTAGAGGGAATGTGTGAACGTCCCAACAGTATGACTCAGTCACTCTAATATGGCATATACAGGGTCCCCAGAGTCTGTGTCTTGGGGGGGACATGGACCTGAATCCAAAGCAACACCCCCTCAAGGGTCCCCAGGCATACAGCTCACAAAGAGCACCGTTCCCCCAAATGCCAGGGCCCACGGTCGCAAGGCAGGAGGCCCGCACCCAGTCCCCTCCAAAAGCCTCTGTCCCGGCCAGGTCCGTCACACTCGTAATATTTGTCTTCCCCCTAGTGGGGAAAAATTTGGAGGGCATGGGGGCATAAAAGCCTGTTGTAAGTGGTCAGAACACAACTAGTGGGCATGTGGCACCTTCCTAGCCTGCCAGCTGTTAGTACGACAGGCAGGGTAAGAGTGGGTAAGTGCGGGTAAGTGCAGCTCCACTTCAATAATACATGGGAGTCAAAGGTATGGCACTCAATAGAAAGACAAACTAAAACGTGTCCCTTCATCCATGAGCTGCTCCATCAGTCCCTCGAGGGTACTGGGCCTGTCGGAGTTGGAAGGGTGCCGTCTGCGGTTCTTGGGCTTGGCTGACTGCCACGGCTGGGGTGGTGGCAGTCTGGTAGCGGGGAAAGTCCGGTGATCCCCTTCAGTCAGGGAAGTTCACCGGATCCAGGTCCAGAGAGTACAAAGTGCGGGAGGTCATCCTTGGTGCGGGGAGTCACAGTTCTGCCCTCGGTGACTTGACGAAAGTAGGGGAAGCCCCACTAGTATTGCAGGCCTGTATCCTGAATAGCTGCCAGAAGGGGGCGAAGTGATCTGCACTGCATGTGGGTGAGCCTAAAAATGTCCTGATAGAAGGCTAGGTGCGTGCCGTCAAAATCAAAGGGGGGGGGGTTTCAAGGCCCTGTGCGCACAATCCATCTCGATGGTGGCTGTAGCAGGCAGCCCCAGTATTTCTTTAAAGATGCCTTCCAGGGTGGGGATGATGTCCCTAGCATCGGTGGCCTCGGGCAGGCCTCTGATCCTAATGTTGGCCCTGCGGCTGCGATTCTCCATGTCGTCCAACTGACAGAGCAGGGCCTCAATCTGGTGGTCTTGTGTAGTGCACGTGTCCTGTAGCATGGAGATGACAGGGAGGGCTTCCTAAACCTCTCCTCCAAGGATTCCATCCTACCCCCCAGATGTGATGTGTCTGCTTAAAGCTGTGCAATGTCTTCCTTGAGGACCTTTTCTACCCTGTCAGCAAAGCGCTATAGGTCAGCCTTGGTGGGGGGAGACCAAATATGGCGCCTGATGTCTGCCTCCTCTAGGGCATCTTGAGCTGTGGGGTCACCATCCTGGGTTGGGGGGGAGGTCGGGGGGCGATTCACTTACCGACCTTGGGGATTGTATCGGAGAGCTGGTCGATTTTGTTGCGACTGGGTGGCGGCGTTCTGGGAGGCCTTGGTGGTTTTCTGGGCCTTCGCGGCTGGTGCCATCTTTGAAGCCTCGCCCACTGTTCCTGGGAAAAAGTCCAGCTGTCCCTGTCTGGTGCAGTCGGTTCGCGTGGCTGCGAGGATGCCTGGCTCCTCTGGGACATGATAGGCGGCGGATGGGGCAAGATTCTCCCCCTCGACTGTGATTGGGTGTGGTGGTGAGACGGAGCTGTGGAGACACACGTCCTCACTCCTCCATAGCCAGGACACGCCCCCCCCATTGGAACATTTTTACAGCGCAAACTCCCCTCAAAACCCATTAGTTCTGGAATTTTTTTTTTTTTTTTTCCAGCCAAAAAACGCTGATAAAAGCCTGTGTGCATGGACACCTTGTATAACATGCTGGGGCGTTTACTGGCTGTAGAAAAAAAGCCCAAAACTTCCAGTGTGCATGAGGCCTTGGCAGAACCAAATTGTGAAGTTATTCTACCCCTACTGTAACCTTAGTGAGGGTTTTCTTGTTTAATTCTGTCTTCACCCCTCCTTTACGCCTCGCTGCCTAAAAAGTCACCACTACAAGTGGTAGAGCAAGTTTACTCATCCTCTTTTTGTGTAAAGTGATTGTGGGGCGCAAAGTTTGCTATTGTAAAACTTGTTTTGCTGAAAATGAAGGGCTGTCTCAAACTGGCGTGACAATATTTTGTATGCCTTATTTTTCCAGATGAAGTTAGATCTGGAGCGTACAGACAGCTGTTCCATCCAGAGCAACTTATATCAGGCAAAGAAGATTCTGCAAATAATTATGCTCGTGGGCACTATACAGTTGGCAAGGAGTTAATAGAGCAAACACTTGATAGGATACGAAAACTGGCAAGTATATTTTACTACTATTTTTAGAAAAGCTATTGGTTGTGTTCTAAGACCTTCTTTTTTAATCCAAGAGTTTCTAAACCCTGGCCTGCACCCTCAATAAGTGCTATGGAAAAGATGGATCTGCCTTCCATTAGGCAAATTTATTGGTAATTCTGAGCTTTCTGTGCTGTCACTTGGCATCTCCAATTGTGTGTAGTGGCGTTAGGCGGTTCTGCCCCTCTTAATTGTAGTAATCGTCTTAACGATTAAGAGTATATAATCTATAGATTTAATTCAAATCGGGACATTTTTCTTTAATGGCAGTCCCTTTTAGAGGCACTTTGTTGCTTTAAAAAAAAAAAAAAAAAAAACGCATTTGCATAGCTTTCTGCAAGTTTTGAAGCCTTTTAATGCCCAACTTCAGGTTTGATATGACTAAAAAATTAAAGTGAATGGGGTAATTCTGCATCGCTCCGCAGCAAAGTTCAATCCAGTATGGTGGCACATCATTTAGGGGGTTACAACAAGCAGTAAGAAGGTGTGATATTGCCTTCTCACTGCCTGTTAAAACGCCTCTGAAAAGCAGCCATTGTAAATCACTTTTCAGTGAAGCAGCAGTACCTGGTGTAAGTGAACAATAGATCGGGACTTTGACCCTCAGGAGAGGTATAGTGGCATAGTGACTGTCAGGAGAAAAAAAAAGCCACCTATTAATTGGTGCCAGTGGAATGGTGAGGATTCATTTCAGTCATGGGATGCCAGGATTTACTTGAAATCTTGGGAAGATCCCAGCAAATCTGGTATGGTTGAGTGGTATGGAACTATATCTTTTAAAAACCGTGCTCCCAGCGGGTGTGTCGGTTAATATGTAGTATTGACCACATACAGTGCTGTGTTCTTGCATGGGGGCGGTGACTTCCTGTTTCAGAACAAAACTGAGTCGGGCTGAGTGATGCTCGGCTATTAAGATGCCTTGTATTTTTATGAATGAATACAAGGCTTCTGACTGGGGATGGGCTATCTGTTCGACTCGCACATTGGCTGTTCACCCGTTCGCCGAACAGCGAACAATTTGGGGTGTTCGTGGCAAATTCGAAAAGCCGCGGAACACCTTTTTTAAAAGTCTATGGGAGAAATCTAAAGTGCTAATTTCTAAAAGTTAATATGCAAGTTATTGTCATAAGTGTTTGGGATCCTGCCCCAGGGGACATGTATCAATGCAAAAAAAAGTTTTAAAAACTGACGTTTTTTCGGGAGCAGTGAGTTTAATAATGCTTAGTGACTACATAAAAGTACCTGGGGGGGTGTCTATAGTATATATAAAAAAACAGTCTTTTTTTTATTAAAACTTGGTTTAAAAGTTCAGAATAAAACTGTAGCAGCGCTACGAACAAAAGTTCAAATGTGCGTCTTCTATGATAATCGCTTATCTAGGTGATGAAGTAGTGAATGGTGAATCTAGTTGTATCCAATTCTTAGTGCTCCTTTCACCAGTAGTGTATTACACCGCGTGGGGGGATTTTTGAAAGTCCCCTTCAGGGGGCGCACTCACCAGATACAGGATAAATGTAAGCCTAGATCAACATTCCTCCTTCAGCAATGATACAACCAGATAAATTTTCCTTTTCTTCTCCACCATAAACTTCATGCGGTACTCAGGTATATGTAAGGGTAAAGAAATATCTCCACATAGGGTAATATTGTAAAACCAATTTATTGAGAATCAAACCCCTTGGCTCCCCCCTTACAAAATCTGCGTACCACAATGAGGATATATACAGGCATTTGAGTATGGAGTAAAAACGAGCGCTTCAGCGCTGGGCACTTGCCACTGATGAACACTGGATGTAAAATCTCCTCAGCGTTTCCTGTGTGGCTGGTCCTGGAACGCGTCCGCGTCACTTCCGGTTTGCTGAACTGTGTTGGTCACGCCCTGACGTTTCGTCACTTCCTGACTTCTTCTGAGGGCGTGACCAACCGTCATAGCAACCGGAATATATGCAGAGTCAGACTCCGCCCCTCGGCTGGACGTTAGAGCACGCTCTGCGCGCCTGCGACGTCGCGCATGCGCCCTGAGATAGTCCGCGTCCATGCCCTGCTGTGGGCGGAAGTTCAACCAGGCGCAGCTCGATATGCCTCCCTCTGATTGGTGTGTGCATTCGAGCTGCGTCCTGATAGGATACATTGCATCTGCTTGTCGGTGTCGGTGAGACCGAGCCAACCTAAATGCAAATACAAAGGGGACATTGATAATTAGCTATGTGGGGTGATGACAAATACGCCGGTACCTACCGCCGTACTGACATCTCCACAGTTAACCTCTGTGCCCTGGAGCTCCAAGGGCATGTTTTGATAACAATGTATCACCCACATTGCCCCCGGTGTTCAGAATCTATTGCTGTGATTTGTATTCTACTGCCGTTTTTTTTTGGCTCTGTGATGTTTACCTCCTAATTTGGTGAAAGTATCAGGGCTATACTGAATTGCCTGCAGTGAATTAAAATACTACCGGACAGCCTTTAAGCCTTCTTAATGAATAAATATCTACATCTATAAATAGATGCATATGTGTGGCAATCAATTACTTCTATGTGTAGGTGATGTCGTGGGTCTATGTGTACAATTTAAACCTACCCATTCGTAAGTATGTGCACATAACCATATAAACATTCATATACTACTTGAAAAAGGTTCATTCATGAAACATCACTGATGAAGATTACACTAGTAATCATTAATAAAATTTGCTACTTATAAAATTCATCAATAAAATCCATCCGTAAAATCTTCATAAGAACAACCCGATCCAAACGTGAAAAATCACAATCGTGATAATCATAATCATAAAAAAGGTAATAAACAATATTATCAACCAATGTAAAACCGCCATCCTACACCCCAAATCTCCCTCTAAACCTGATACACAATGATTAGGGATAATGGGTTGTATAGATGACGTGGTGTGAAACACCCTTCCGCAAGAATATTTTTCTCATGGTGTGTAGGCCACATGAACCAGTAAAATAAAGTGGAAAAAACTACAAATTGATGTTTAAGATAAGAAATAAAATCCCTATTAAAATCAGAAATAGAGATATTAAAACACTTAAAAATAAATATACAAATGGAAATAATAATAATAATAATAATAATCATATTAATATTATTTAAATGAACCAACCGAACTAATCCAATGAGATGCAAAAATAAAATAAAATTGCTAAAAAGGTGGTCATAAAAGTACACGTGAAATTACTACAATCAGGGGTAGAGGCCTTGTGTATGCGTTCATGGTGCTCTAGTGATATGCCGTACTGATATTCATCGTGTTTAATATTTATGAATCACTGATAAAACAATTAATGTCTAATTCGATGTTCAAACCTTTGGGCGCTAAAACATCGGTTAAAAAAATCCATTTTGTTTCTTTTTTAGAAAGTTCACGCACCCTGTGTGAACCCCTCCAGTGTGGTTCCAAGCTTTCTGTACCCCAGAATTGAAGGCCTGAGGGGTCCTGATTGTGCTTGAGTTTGAAGTGTAGTGACACGTTGTGGTCCTTAAAGCCTATCTTGATGTTGTTCACGTGTTCAGCTATTCGGATGCGCAAAAGTCTTTTTGTGCGCCCTATATATAGGAGCCCACATGGACATTTTAGAGCATAGACCACGAAGCTGCTATTACACGTTATGAACTGCTCGATGTCTAATTGTTTCTGATTGGAAGGAGAGATGAAGTTTTCAAGACCCCTAATGGGTCGTGACACTTCCTTACATGCTCTGCATCTTCTGCAGGCAAAAAAGCCATTTTTGTTCCAGAACGTTTGAGGTCTGCTGGGAGGGTGTAAAACTTTCTTCACCACCCGATCTCCGTGGTTGGTGGCTTTCCGGTATATAAATTGAGGTTTTGGGGGGAGCACTGGACCCAATTTTTTATCCAAAAGTAAAATGTGCCAGTGTTTCGTGAAAATGTCTTCTACCTCCTTATATTGGCTGTGAAATTGTGAGATGAAGCCCCATTCTTTTGAGTTGGTGCCCCCTGTTGTAGGTTTGGGTTTATTCAGTAGGCACGTTTCCCTAGGCATTTGTTCTATTCCTTCTACAATTTTCTTTAGTGGTTGTGGGGCATAGCCTTTCGCTATGAATCTGTCAGATAGGACTTTTGCTTGCGTCAGAAAGTTCTCGTTATCTGAGCAATTGCGTTTTACGCGCATAATCTGCCCCTTGGGAATATTCCTTAGCCACTGAGGGTGATGACCACTTGTAGTAGGTAAATAACTATTTCTGTCTGTCGCTTTAAAAAACACCTTGGTTCCAAATCCTGTATTTTGGCGAAATACTGTTACATCCAGGAAGTTTATCGTTTCCTTGCTCCACTCAGAGGTTAGTTTAATATTATTGTTGTTGGTGTTTAGGGCTTTTAAAAAAGGTTAATAATGATTCTTCTGAGCCGGCCCAAATTAAAAACATGTCATCAATAAAACGTTTATAAAAAATGAGCTCGGCTCTTCTGTCTTTAAAAATCATCTTATCTTCCCATTCTGCCATGAACAAGTTGGCAATGCTAGGAGCAAATTTCGCTCCCATTGCTACTCCCCTCTGTTGTAGATAAAATTTGCTGTCGTACCAGAAATAATTGTGAGATAAGCAGAAGTCCAGGGCATGGCCAATGAATACTTTCTGGTTGTGTGGGAGTTCCTCCCTTCTACTCAAGGCCCAATTTAGGGCTAATAATGCATCGTCATGCTGAATTATTGAGTAGAGGGAGGATACATCCGAGGTTACCAACCAAATTTCCTGATCCTGTCTTAACGAAATGTTTTGTAGACCGATTAGGAAGTCTTTTGTGTCCTTCAGATAAGCTTGCGTAGTTACCACACTCCTCTGTAAAAACATATCCAGATATTGTCCCAACCTAGCTGTGATGGAATCTATGCTATTTACAATTGGTCTAGGAGGTGGATTTACTGAGTCCTTATGGATCTTTGGCAGTGTGTAAATGGTTGGTATTTTATTACTGATTGGTACCAAATATTGCCTTTCCTTTTCTGAAAGTACTCCTGACTTGGTGCCCATCTCCACTAGGGTAACAAGCTGATTCCTAAAAGCCTGTGTTGGGTCCTTCTCCAAAGCTTTATACGTGTTGACATCCGATAACATTTCCAGTATCTGTGCATGGTACATCTCTTTAGGCAGGATGACGACACCTCCTCCTTTATCAGCAGGCCTGATGATGATGTCTTTCCTTTTTTCCAGTGCTACGATGCCATCCTGAATGTGCTTTAATCTGATGTTCTTCTTGGGTTCTAGTTGGTGGAGGTCACGTATAATAAGGCCTTTAAATACTTCTACTTGATGATTGGGGTTATTGAGGGGGTTGAATAATAATTTATTTTTCAAACCACTATTGATGATGCCCTGAGAATTCACTGTAGTGGGCACCTTCTGTGTGGTTAATCCCACAAAATGCTTCTTAATGTTTAGTCTCCTAATGTATTTGTGCACATCTATATACACATTAAACTTGTTTAGTGGCTGTTTTAATCCACATTTAAGGCCCATATTTAAGATGTTTAGTTCCTTATGGGTCAAATCCACTGGGCTTAAATTAAATATACCGGTTATTGGTTGTTTCTCCTTCTTTTTTTGGATTTTCTTTCCGGCCCTGCATCCTCTAGTTCTGTGTTCCCTTGTTGAGCGTAATAGGTTTGTTCTCTGGGCCGTTGATACTGTGGATGGGGATCTCTCCACTCCCGCTCTCTCTGATGTGCCGGGGGGTATTGGGATTTTCCTCTGTGTGGGGGAAACCCTCTGCCCCTTCCCTGTCCCCCCCGTCCTCTCCCTAAAAAAGGGCGGGGTGGTTGATAGTTATTTTGTTGTTCTAAGGGGTAGAACCTATTCTGCGTTGGCATTTGGTATGGGGTGTGAGGACGGTTATATTGTTGTTGATTTTGTGCCTGGTTATTCTTACCACCTCCTCCTTTCGTTTTCACTTTCGTTGGTGGGATTGGAGTGGAGAAATTTGCTGGCGTGTCAAATAAAATCTCGTCATCGCTTATAAAGCCACGGACTCTGTCCATTAGTGTGGTGATGGCCTGGTTTATAAGGGGTTCGGTTGGTTGCGGTTTTTCTACTAAATTAATGTTCTCTGGCAAGGTTTGTTGCCATGCATAGATACTATTCGTTTTGAAATCACCTAAATCTCTATGGTATTTCTTGATTTTCTTTTTTTGTGTATCTTTGTCCACCTTCTCTAGTCTTTTGTTTACTCTGGTGTTAAAATCGGTAATTATTTGAGAATCCTTGATCGGGTCTAACTGTTGCTGTAGTGTGTTGATTTTAGTTTCTAAAATCTTCATTTTTCGTTTTTTTCTTTGTAGGATCAATTCTTGTAGTTTGAAGCCTACTCCATTAAAAAAATCAAACCATTCCTGGATGGACCCTGGATCATCTAGACCGTCCTGGGGTACCACTTCCCATCTCAGGCTTCTAATAATGATTTTATCTTTAATGTATTGCTCCAGGGTACGTATGTCCCACCATGTTCTGACCTGTTTTTCTAGAATGTTCCCCAACATTGTCATTGCTCCGTTATAGTTAACCTGGGTGGCCGTGGGCTCACTCTGTGAAAATATTGTATCTACATTGATGTTTCTATTGCTTAAAAATCTTAATGCATCCATAGCTGCGGAGAAATGGGTGATGCAGTGTCTATAGTATGCCTGTAAAGTAGCGCATGTTTCCCGTGTTTTATAACGGTCTCTGCACAAAATGACATTTCTAAAGGAAAAAAGTCATTCAAAACTACTCGCGGCTGTAATGAATTGTCGGGCCCTGGCAATACAGATAAGTCATTGAAAAATAAAAAATAATGCGTGGGGGGTCCCCCAAAATTCCATTACCAGGCCCTTCAGGTCTGGTATGGATATTAAGGGGAACCCTGCGCCAAATAAAAAAAAATGGCGTGGGGTTCCCCCCAAAAATCCATACCAAACCCTTATCAGAGCACGCAACCTGGCAGGCCACAGGAAAAGAGGGGGGGCGAGAGCGCCCCCCTCCTGAACCATACCAGGCCACATGCCCTCAACATGGGGAGGATGTCCCCATGTTGAAGGGGAGAAGGGCCTCATCCCCTCTGGCAAGGGGAAACTCCAGGGTTTTCCAGTGACGTGTATGGGTGACCCCGCCCCCCCCTCTGATACAACGCAGGTTTCCAGATTCCGATATATCCCCCCGCCCGCAGACCCCTTCATCCTGCCCATGTTGAGGGCATGTGGCCTGGTACGGTTCAGGAGGGGAGGCGCTCTCTCGTCCCCCCTCTTTTCCTGCGTCCTGCCAGGTTGCATGCTCTGATAAGGGTCTGGTATGGATTTTTGGGGGGAACCCCCACGCCATTTTTTTTTTTTAAATTTGGCGCAGGGTTCCCCTTAATGTCCATGCAAGACCTGAAGAGCCTGGTAATGGCTTTATTTTTTTTCCAATGACTTATCTGTATTGCCGGGACCTGACAATTCATTAAAACTACTCGCGGCTGTAAATGACTTTTTTTTTTTTTTTTTTTCTTTTAGAAATATCATTTTGTGCAGAGACTGTTATAAATACAAAACAAGCACTACTATAGACACCCTCCAGGTACAAAATTTAAAGGAATATTTCACTTTAATTGTTTCACTTTAAGCATTATTAAAATCGCTGCTCCCGAAAAAACGGCCGTGTTTTTATTTTATTTTTTTTGCATTGATACATGCCCCCTGGGGCAGGACCCAGGTCCCCAAACACTTTTTATGACAAGAACTTGCATATTAACCTTTTAAAATCAGCATTTTTTTGATTTTTCATGTTCGTGTCCCATAGACTTTAACGGTGTTCGAACAATTTTTTGCCTATTCGCATGTTCTGGATGCAAACCGAACCGGGGGGTGTTTGGCCCCTGCTGTCTTCAGCTTTATGTACTGTTTAGAAAGTGCACATAGTTAGATTTTCTCTTCCTGGTTAGCACTGCAGTGAAGCCTGGGCATACAGCCAAGACAACTGATTGGAGAAAAGGCACACACTTTCAGCTCTGTCCATTTAATCGTTCAGCTCTGTGCTAATCTATTTATAGCATCCTCCCCAACACAAAACTTGGCTGCTTTTATTACATGTGAACTTGTCAGTTATCAGACTGATAACAGAAGAACAGGGCATAGTGCTTTAGAGCTAACACTCCAGATAAGTGCACAGCTAAAAATTCATCGGGTTTACATCCACTTAAGCTGCAAAGGAATTTTGCTGTACTTCTTTTTTTTTTTTTTTTTTTTTGATTCCTTTAGAGCTGTAGTCTATATAATAGACCTGTGCACTGGCAAAAAATTTGTTCTCGTTTTAAAAAACAAAAACAAAACATTATTTCGGGTCATTCGTTCTGGTCGAAAATCTTTTATTTTTGGAAATTCTAAAGCACAAAAATCCAAAATAACTAACTTTATAGGTATTAGAATTTCCTTTCAAATTTGGCTGTTGCTGAACATAACGAATTTATGGGAAATAACGAATGCTGCATCTAAACGATGCGGCATTCAATATTTCGGATAATTCATAACTTCAGATACATTTTGTATACATTACGTTCACTAACAGCCAAATTTGAAAGGACATTCCAATACCCATAATTTTAATAGTTAGTAATAGTTATTTCGAATTTCTGAAAAATTTGAACAAGTTTTCGTGAATTTGAAAACTAATTTGGAACAAAACTAATTGCACAAATCTAGTCTATAACCCTAGTCTGGCTAAAGCCTCATTCACACGAGGCGGATCCGTTGCAGCGGAGTCCGCCAGCTCAGCGGGAGATCTCTCCGTTGATCTCCGCTGAGCCGGCGGATGACCGGTCCCTCTCTCCTCACTGAGCGGGGAGGGGCTTGTCGAGCGCTGCTGATTCCTATAGAGATCGGACGAAAACTGACAGCATGTCCGTTTTCATTAGATCTCATCCGATCCGCCATGGACGGATGGCGACGTATCGCCATACGTCTGATTTTTAGCGGGTTGGATGTCAGCAGACATGTCACCGCTGACATCCGTCACTCCATAGACTTGCATGAAGTGCCCGTTCAGGTCTGCCGAAAAAACGGACAGGCGGACCTGTACGGTTCTGAAAAGTTTTTTAGGATGCTTGGGGGCAACGCTGTATCCTGGCCTAGGCCAACACGGCCAAGGCCTAGGGCAGCACTTTGCAGGGGGGCAGCACGGAAAGGGCCCCCGTCGGCTTGCGCTACACAGTTAGTGTAGCGCCAGTCTTAAGGGGCAGACTGAGCTGAGAGGCAAATTAGTCTAGCGGCCGCACTGCTTTCGGTATGCGGACGGCCGGAATTCCGCAACTGTGGGGGGGGGGCGCTGCTTCTAATTTTGACTGTCCTTTCATTCTGGACCACCAACCTTCCACACTGTGCTATGTTTTCTGCTGCACCTTTGGCATGGTTATATCTTCTTAGTCCTCTCCATAAAATGGTCAGAAATTTGTGCTTAAAGTAGAAATTATAGGCAACACTTTTTTTTTTTTTTTTAACATTTTGGATAGAGTAAGGCAGGGTTATAGCCCCTGTCATTTTTTATTTTTTACCATCCCTGTCCCATTACAGAGATTTCCCTACACTTCCTGCCCCATAGCCAAACAGGAAGTGAGAGGAAGTTTATGCAAATTAAGGAAATCCATTGCCCCCCCCCCAGGCCCTCAGAACTAGAGTCCCCACTCGCAAATTTCAGGGCAGGTCTTAAACAGAAAGGGGTGTGGCCTTGAGAGGAAGGGGTGAGTCATATTTAAATTAGGGGGTGCACGATTTTAGTCAGGCCTAGGGCAGCACAAAACCGAAATACACTACTGCTTGGGGGAGTTTATACCTTTCATTACTGGCAAATAGATTGTGTAGTATGTGGTCAAACAGCACAACATTATTCATTTTTATTGTTCTTTCAGAAGATTGGCTATATTTGTTTCAACGTGTACCTGTTATTCAGGAGATTACTTATGCACTCTGAGTTGGATGACATTTAATTTCGGATTCATTCGTTATGATTTGGAGATTGATAAATCCACCTCCATCCAACCCAAACACAATAAGTAGGAATTCTTATTTCACTTTAAGGCTCCATGTACACGGGACGTTTTTACAACTGCTCCTAAATTATTAAACTTGACAGATGGTAACCCAAGTTTAAAATGTCAGTTTTGCCGTGTTTGCGTTTTTAGAAGCGTTTTTTAAAAAAAAAAAAAAATTTAAATGGCCTAAAACAAAACACCTATAAACTAAACGCGGGTTACCTCGTTTAGTCGCGTTTTGCGACTGAAACGTGGAAATCTTCTGCGTCTGAACACATTTTTTTGCTTTCAAAGAAACGCTGTTAAACGCAACTGCCTAAAAACGGCAATAAACGAGACTGTGTACATGGTCGCATAGGATGACATTGAATGAGTTCAGGGGCAGTTGAAAGCGTCCAACTGCCTCTGATTGTACCTTAGCAGCGTCCAGTGTACATGGGGCCTTATACCTTACTGTATCGATTGCAATATGTTTCAATTTAATATGTAGTGCTTCTTTTTTTTTTTTTTTTTTTTTTTATAATGAAAAATATTAATACAGAATACATTTTAATCCATTGCTTTGAATGCTTCAAACATTAACAAAAGACCCAAACTATCACATCATGCCATCCAAATACAAATTTGTTTGGTCCTAACTTGGTTCGGGTTTATTAAAATTTGTTACTGTTGTGATTCGGATACATTCGAATAACGAAAAATGTCAAAATTTTGATTCATAATTAAAATCTTGTATGTTTACTGATCGCACTGGTGTGAACTAAGACCATTGTAATACATGGTAATTTATTGTACATGCATTCTGAATGCATGTTAACTACTTCAGCCCCCCCTTAATGACCAGGCCGTTTTTTGCGATCAGGCGTGTGCCTGCTATAGCTCTTAACCACTTCAATACCTGCATATTGTCATATGACGTCCTCGGCTTCCCGGCGGTATAGGGGGTGCACGCATCACTCAGGAGCCGATGCGCATGCCCAGCGGCTACGATGTCCGCCAGGCACCCACGATTGCTGGTAACAGAGCAGGAACATGGCTCTGTGTGTGTAAACACGCAGTTCCATGGCCTGTCAGGGAAGGAGACAGATCGTGTGTTCCTAGTATATAGGAACACTGATCGGTCTCCTCCCTTAGTCCCACCCCTCCACAGTTAGAATCACTCCATAGGTAACAAATGTAACCCCTTGATCACCCCTAGTGTTAACTCCTTCCCTGCCAGTGACATTTACACAGTAATCGGTGCAAATTTATAGCACCGATTGTTGTATAAATGTCAAGTATCCGCTCTGTCCGCCGCAATGTCGGTCACAATAAAAAAACGCAGATCACCGCCATTACTAGTGGGGGGGGGGGGTGGGGAATCCCATAAATCTATCCCCAAATTTTCTGTTTCATTTTCCTCAATCTGTTACGGGGGCACATACCGGCATCTTGGGTAAGTGAAACGGCAGTGAATCTTCACAGCCAGTTTCCTATTGCGCATGCGCGAGTCACACTGTGCTTTGTGAACGGTCCCGTAGTCTTCTGGGACCTGTGATCTTTTCCAGAATGCAGCGGAGGAAGGGCTGAACATTGCTGCTTTGATCTGACTGGGACTGGGTACCTATCAAGACCAAGGGGGGGGGGGTGGGGGATGGGATGGGAAGATGCAAACAAGCGGAACTTACCCTTTTTTAGGTCACAGCTGTAATGATCATGCATACCAGGCACCCGAATGGCTGTGTGTGGCAGCCATTTTGTCACATAAGAATACATAGCCACAGTGACCTTCAGACCCCACCATCCTTCCCTCACTTTGTACAATACACAAACTTTTAACTGATGCCAGGACCTTATTAGTCCATTGATCAAACACAGACCAGTTCCATTAACCAATTCCCATCTGGAAACCTAATAACGCCACCCTCGCAAGCTTGAGTGACTGGAGTTCTTTATTCGCACTTGCAGCTCGTCCCCAATCATAAATTCCATAGCAATACACATCCCTTAAATACTGGTTAGCAGCCAAAATGCTAACCCTTAAGCATATTTCAAAAAATCATAAAATACCACAGCCAGAATATGGACATCAGTTTGTAGTGTTTTGAGCCCAAACACTGTTACCTTAGGAGTACTGGGAGTGGAACCAGCCCAACTTCTCTCCTAGATGAACTGGGCATTCGAAACATGTCAAATTTTTAAATTCATTTCGAAGCCAACTTCAGGCTGGGCAATAATCTGCACATTAGACTGTACCCCTATAGAAAATGTATCTGGGGGATAGTCTTAGAGTGACCTCCCAGAAACCACTTCTCAGACACTTAATTGGTCAATTGGCCTCTGTCAACACCCCTTTGATACCAAAGAAAAGGGGAATGCCAGGACAGTTTGACAGCTCTTGTACTATCAAGCAACTGAAGACCTGTCAACTTATGAGAGCCAATTTATCACCTTGCTCATTGACTGAAATCTGCTGAAACGGGACATTGCAAGTACCTATTCTAATTTTCAACTCCTTTTTTGTAATTTCTTCTCTACCGTATTTTTGAAACGCCCTTTTTGTAAATATTTTATTTGCACCTTTTTTTTTATTTTTTTTTTTATTTTTATTTTTTTTCTGAACCATATTTTGAAAAGTGTTAAACTGATGTTAAAGCTTTTAATGCAAACTAGGAGTCCCTGTCTCTTGAGCACTATAGTCTTATAAATCTCTGAACATACCGGTCTGTGGTGACAATGTGTTACAGAAGTTTATTCTAAAATGGTTGTATTGCTAATCTTGTGGAAGTTCCGACTCTTCGGTAGAAGTCGGTGGTGGCAGTTTTAAAGAGTTAACTGACCAAGTGACAATCTCTCTCAGGCTGCTGGCACCTAGATTGTGGTCCCGCAAGCTGGAAAATCTGGGTGCAGCTGAGAGTGGCATTGTTATGTAAGTGAGGGCGCAGTGTGAGATTGGCCAGTCCTTTGTCACGAGTGGGTGAGAAGGGCAGGGGTCTGATATTGCATTAGTCATAACAGTGACCGCTCTCTCCCTGCACAGGGAAAAGTCGCCCCTTCTGTTTTCTGCAGGCAGCTTGTGATAAGTGGACCTTCTGGGTCCTTCCAAAGTTCTGAACTCTGCACAGTAATGATGGCACTGCTACATTTGATCGTAATATCAGTTTATAAATGTATACCTCCAAACCTCTTGAAATGGGAATGAAGGACACCTATTAGCAAAAGTATGTAGGCATAGGACACGCCCCCTTCAAAGAATTGTCCAAAAAAATTGGTTAAACCCACAAGTGCTTTTTTACAACTACTATCTCCTTTTTATATTAGCGTTTGGAATTTACAATGTAGCAATTTAGAAAAAGGGTGAAAGGTTTAGCATTGTGAAATACTTTCTGATAGGTAGTGCATTTTTATATGCAACTATATACACTGCTCAAAAAAATGAAAGGAACACTTTGAAAACACGTCAGATCTCAACGGGGAAAAATCTCATGCTGGATATCTATACTGATATGGAATGGGTTAATGTGTTAGGAACAAAAGGATGCCACATCGTTTGATGAAAATGATCAATCTACAGAGGGCTGAATTCAAAGACACCCCAAAAATCATGGTGAAAAAAATGATGCAGCAGGCTAGTCAATTTTGCTTAAATTTCATTGCAGCAACTCAAAATGGTACTGTACTCGGTATTCTAGGAGAGCTGGACAGAGCCGTAGAAGGTCCTTAACCCATCAGCAGGACCGGTATCTGCTCCTTTGTGCAAGGAGGAACAGGATGAGCACTGCCAGAGCCCTACAAAATGACCTCCAGCAGGCCACTGGTGTGAATGTCTCTGACCAACCAATCAGAAACAGACTTCATGGGGGTGGCCTGAGGGCCCGACGTCTAGTGTGCTCACTGCCGGACACTGTGGAGCTCGATTGGCATTTTCACAGATGAGAGCAGGTTCACCCTGAGCATATGTGACAGACGTGAAAGGGTTTGGAGAAGCTGCAAAGAACTTTATGCTGGCTGTAACATCGTTCAGGATGACTGGTTTAGTGGGTCAGTGATGGTCTGGGGAGGCATATCCATGGAGGGACACACAGACCTCTACAGGCTACACAATGGCACCCTGACTGCCATTAGGTATCGAGATGAAATCCTTGGACCCATTGTCAGACCCTACGCTGGTGCAGTGGGTCCTGGGTTCCTCCTGATGCACAACAATGCCTGGCCTCATGTGGCGAGAGCATGCAGCCAGTTCCTGGAGGATGAAGAAATTGATACCATTGAATGGCCCCCACGCTCACCTGACCTAAATCCAAAAACACCTCTGGGGCATTATGTTTCGGTCCATCCGGTGCCGCCAGGTTGCACCTCAGTCTGTTCAGAAGCTCAGTGACGCTCTGGTCCAGATCTGGGAGGAAATACCCCAGGACACCATCCGTCTCATTAGGAGCATGCCCTGATGTCAGGTATGCATACAAGCACTTGGGGGCCATACAAACTACTGAGGACCATTTTGAGTTGTTGCAATGAAATTTCAGCAAAATGGACTAGCTTGCTGCATAATTTTTTTCACTTTGATTTTCGGGGTGTCTTTGAATTCAGCCCTCTGTAGGTTGATCATTTTCATTTGCATCAAACGATGTGGCATCCTTTTGTTCCTAACACATTACTCAGTCCATATCAGTATAGATATCCAGCATGAGATTTTTCCCAGTTGAGATATATACAGATGCTCACAAAAGTGAGTACACCCTTTTTATTATCTTTTCATGTGACAACACTGAAGAAATTACACTTTGCTACAATGTAAAGTAGGGAGTGTACAGCTTGTATAACAGTGTAAATGTGCAGTCCCTTCAAAATAACACACATTAATGTCTAAATCGCTGGCAACAAAAGAGTACGCCCCTATTTGAAAATGGCCAAATTGGGTTCTGGACTTGGTGTTACAAGGTCTCCGATGTGAATAGGGAGCAGTTGTGAAACTTGGTGTTATTTCTCTCACACTCTCATACTGGTCACTGGAAGTTCAACATGGCAAAGAACTCTGAGGATTTTTAGGAAAAAAAAAGGGAATTGTTGCTCTACATAAAAGATGGCCTAGGCTATAGGAAGATTGCCAAGACCCTGAAACTGAGCTGCAGCATGGTGACAGATCATACAGCGGTTTAACATGACAAGTTCCACTCGAAACAGGCCTCGCCATGGTTGACCAAAGAAGTTGAGTGAACGTGCTCAGCATCATATCCAGAGGTTGTCTTTGGGAAAATGGACGTATGAGTGCTGCCACTCCTGCATTGCTGCAGAGGTTGAAGGGGTGGGAGGGGTCAGCCTGTCAGTGCTCAGACCATACGCTGCACACGGCATCAAATTGGTCTGCATGGCAGTCGTCCCAGAAGGAAGCCTCTTCTGAAGATGCACAAAGCCTGCAAACAGACTAAGGACATGGATTACTGGAACCATGTCCTGTGGTCTGATGAGACCAAGATAAACTTATTTGGTTCAGATAGTGTAAGCGTTTGTGGCGGTAAGCAGGTGAGGAGTACAAAGACAAGTGTGTCTAGCCTACAGCCAAGCATGGTCGTGGTCTGGGGCTGGATAAGTGCTGCTGGCACTGGGGAGCTACAGTTCATTGAGGGAACCATGAATGCCAACATGTACTGTGACATACTGAAGCAGAGCATGACCCCCCCCCCCTCCCTTTGGAGACTGGGCAGCAGGGGAGTATTCCAACAAAACGACTCCTAACACACCTCCAAGACTACCACTGCTTTGCTAAAGAAGCTGAGGGTGAAGGTGATGGCCTGGCCAAGCATGTCTCCAGGCTTAAACCCTATTGAGCATCTGTGGGGCATCCTCATACCGAAGGTGGAGGAGCACAAGGTCTCCTCCATGACGACCCCACAGAGCTGGTGGATGTTGGAGTGGAAGAGGACTCCAGTGGCAACCTGTGAAGCTCTGGTGAACTCCATGCCCAAGAGGGTTAAGGCAGTGCTGGAAAATAATGGTGACCACACAAAATATTGACACTTTGGGCCCAAATTGGACATTTTCACTTAGGGGTGTTCTCACTTTTGTTGCCAGCAGTTTAGACATTCATGGCTGTGGAACAGAAAATTTACACAGTTACAATTTGAAGTACTGAGTGTACAGCTTGTTTAACAAAGTGTCATTTCTTCAGTGTTGTCACATGAAGATCTAATAAAATATTTACAAAAATGTGAAGGGTGTATTCTTGAGATACTGTAGATCAGACCAAAATGTGGGACAGATTGACTTTCTTCCGAAAAGAGGGACCGTCCCTCCTAATGGGGGACAGTTGGAAGCTATGTAATAGCATTTGTTGCAGACAGTGGCTTTATACATATTTTGGTTTATTGAGGAATACTGTGTTTTTTTTTTTTTTTGTGTGCCCAGAGTTCAGCTTTAACATTCTACCAACAAATCTTTTTTGCGTTCTCTTCCAGTCTGACCAATGTTATGGACTTCAAGGATTTTTGGTCTTCCATAGTTTTGGAGGCGGCACAGGTTCTGGTTTCACTTCTCTATTAATGGAGCGTCTGTCAGTGGATTATGAAAAGAAATCAAAATTGGAGTTTTCAGTTTATCCTGCCCCAAAGATCTCTACTGCAGTGGTAGAACCATATAATTCTATTCTGACAACCCACACAACTCTGGAGCATTCGGACTGTGCCTTTATGGTAGACAATGAAGCCATCTATGATATTTGTAACTCAAATCTGAATATTGAGCGGCCCACTTATACTAACTTGAATAGATTAATTGCCCAGATTGTTTCTTCCATTACAGCCTCCTTGAGGTTTGATGGGGCATTGAATGTGGACTTGATAGAGTTCCAGACTAATTTGGTGCCTTATCCGCGAATCCACTTCCCACTGGTCACCTATTCACCCATAATATCAGCAGAGAGGGCTTGCCATGAGCAATTGTCTGTGCCAGAGATCACCAATGCTTGCTTTGAATTTTCAAATCAGATGGTGAAATGTGATCCTCGACGTGGAAAATATATGGCTTGCTGTCTGTTGTATAGAGGTGATGTGGTGCCAATAGATGTCAATGCTGCAATAGCTTCACTTAAGAGCAGGAGATCTGTCCAGTTTGTAGACTGGTGTCCTACTGGATTTAAAGTGGGAATAAACTACCAGCCTCCTACCGTAGTTCCAGGAGGAGACCTGGCCAAAGTCCAACGTGCCGTCTGTATGCTGAGTAACACTACAGCCATTGCAGAGGCCTGGGCAAGGCTAGATCACAAATTTGATCTCATGTATTCTAAGAGAGCATTTGTACACTGGTATGTGGGAGAGGGCATGGAGGAAGGAGAGTTCTCTGAAGCAAGGGAGGATATGGCGGCTCTAGAAAAAGATTATCAAGAAGTGGGAACTGACTCTGGTGTTTGTGGAGATGAAGAGGAAGAAGAAGAAAACTAACATAGTTCAGCTTAATTTCTAGGCACACACTCCTGTCTAAGTGTTGAACTTGATGACTGCTGTTATATTGTACAGTGACCAGTAAAAAAATCTAATGTAAATTCTATTTGCATAGTAGCAGCCACTGTTTTTGCAATAGAATACATTTTTTTTCCAGTGGCTTCTTTCATGCGGGCATGAGACCCCTAAAAATGTCATGTATTTTTTGTGTTTTTGTATTTAATAAAAGCAATTAATTGTGGTTTGTGTAGTGTGTTAGGTGTTTAGCAAAAAACTAAGTATCAGCTGGTATCCAAGCTAATGCTAACATAAGAGAAACGCTGGAGCAACTATTGCTGACTATTTTTGAAAAATGCAAATTCTCTGGTTTCAATGCTTTGACTTTGTCTAGGTCAGTGATTTTGAAGTTTAAGGTTGATTTTATGAACAGAAAATGGGCTGTTCACTTGGTAAGAATTTTTTTTTTCCTCAAGCTGGCCATAGATGTTTCAAATTTCCTTGTTCAATATTTTTATTGAGTTTTACAAGAAGAAAAATAAAATATAATGAGCAACATATTATCAGATACAGATATAATAAGTAAAGACATATCTATATTTACCTAACTCTATCCAAACTGAGTAGAAGGAAAACTTCATAAATATCACATAGGTGAATATGCGGGCCCGGGGACCCAATTATGGGTCGAAAAAATTTTAAGGGTAAAATTCGATGTTTCAAATTTCAGAGATTTGAACGACCCAAACAAATTTGCATTCTCTATGGCCTGGTTGGTGATTTAAAGGATCAGTTCTCCTTTTTGTAACATGTACACGCAAAATACTGCGGTGGTGTGGGATTATAATTTTTTTTGCCTTGCTGGTGATTGGGTATTCGTTTTTGAATTGAACTTTCAACACATTCACTAAGCAAAGACAGTATTTTGTAAAGTGAACAGCCTGTTTGCCTTTTAGTAAACTAAGCCCAGAGCAGCATAGTGGTCATTCTTATTCTAGTGTCAAAAGTTCTGTTTAAAACACGGGTTGGTTTACTAAAACTGGTGCAAAATCGGATGCAGCTGTGCATGGTAGCCAATCGGCTTCTAACTTTAGCTTGTTGAATTAAGCTTTGACAAACAACCCGGAAGCTGCTTTTGTTTCTATGCAGAGCTGCACTAGATTTTGTATCTCCAATGTTTAGTAAAGCAACCCCACATCTCTGAAGAAGGGTTACATCTCCATTTTAAATGCTGTCCATACCCATGAAGTAGATTTCCCCTCACTGCCTGTCCAGATGATGGCTATCAGACAGAACAGGAATAAAAAACCCTGACTGCCTCTCAGAGTTAATTAATTCTAACATTTCACTACAATCTTGGGTGCAATGATGAGAATACAATAGTACTATAAAATTAAAGTTTTTGCTAAATGGAGTTAATCGGTCTGAATGCAGAGTGATTTTATGATTGTTGTATGTGTAGCGGGTATGTACTTTCCTGGGTGTAGTTCTGAATTTTGGCAGAGACATCAGTGATGTGCAATTCCCTGCAGCCCATTGGGTGGTGCTGTCGCCCTGGGGTTGAATCATTGCTGTGTGCCGGCCTCCTTTTTGTCCTCCCTCGGCAGCAGTATGGTGGGGCGGGGAACCCGCCGTGCTTGCTGGGAGAGGGTATAAAGGGGGCCAGCCATCTTTGTCACGGGGTTGACGTCCCAGGCACCTTCAGCTTGCGGACGGTGGGGTAGCGTCGCTCCTCTGGGTGGCTTAGGCCTAGACGACAGTGGAGGTCGAGTTCCATCCCAGGCACCTTTGGCCTGGGGTGAGGTACTTGGATGGAGGTCCGGAGCTCAGTGCCCAATACTGAGTTCCGCGAGGGAAGGAGATCCTAGGGTACCCAGGGATCGGGTACCCGAATCCAGAAGGCGCAATGGACCGGGGGGAGCTCCTCATTTGAAGACCCGGTGCAGCATATTGCTGGTGACAAGTGAGTCTCTCATCGGAGACCGCCTGGAAGGAAATCTACCCTCGTGCGGAGACAAGGACACACTTCTAGGAAGGGAAGTGGCAGCTTACATTGTGTCTGGGCCTGTTCGCATCCACACCTCCTTTTTCTGTTCTATCAAGAGTTCAACTGTTTGTGTTTATACAAGGAGAATAAAGGAGTGTTGAACTTTAATGGTGTGGAGCTCATTTTCTGACAGACATGGTTCATGGTGACTCTTGGAGGGAGGATCCAGGTGCACAACACTGACCCGAAGGTAATACAGAACGGTTGCTTATACCGCACTAACATCTGTGGTGGAAGCTAGGCGTAGTGTCCCCGCTCCCTCCCCTCTAAGATACCCCTAGACAAGAGAAAGACGAGACCAAGAGGGGAGTGTGAGGAGCTGCCGCTACATATGCTTGAATCAGTCTAAATAATATGGCTCTTGAAAATCATAAATTCTTAAAGGGAACATTAACAAATTGTGGGCTTTTTCATCTGCATGGATCACAAAAACAATGAATTAAATGATCAGATGCTTAGCACGGCCAGAAATTTTTGGATGGCAAACATGTCTTTAAAGGGAAAATTGCACATATTTCCTTTTTTATACTGTACAGTCTCTCCAGATAAAATCGTAAGTTTTAGTTTTGATCATTTGGACCAGACTCGGCAATTTCAGCTTTCCTTTGTAGAATTTATTTTCCTTTTTTAGATTCTTGACAGAAGAAACTTTCCATGGATTTAGAGGTTGATTTTTCTAAACTATGTAGTGACATAGGTTTTCAAAGACAAATGGCAAGTTTAAAAGGCCCCTATCAACACCAAACACTTAAATAACAATCCATCAAGCATGCTAATGAGAATGGCAAGCCTTGACTAATTCTGGTAATATTGATGTTCCTAATTTAAACTTTAACTTGTTTAATTTTGCAATGAATTACCAATTTTTCGGAACGATTCGGATTGGTCAAAAAAAATAATTATCGACCGATTTGAATTCTGTGTGGGGGGAAAAAAAAATGGTTAAGGAGTGGGCTGGGAAGCCAGCAGCCACGTCTCTAACAACCGATGCCTCGTCAGCTGTCAGCAAGCTTTCCCCGCTGACAGCTGAATGTAAACAGAATGGCTGGCAAAAATCAGAAAAGAAACAGTGTGGAAGCCCACCTCCACAATCTATACCAGGCCCTTCAGGTCTGGTATGGATTTTAAGAGGAATACCACGCAAAAAAAAGCGTCATGGGGTCCCCCACAAAATCCATACCAGACCCTTATCAGAGCATGCAGCCTGGCAGGCCGGGGGGGGAGAGAAAGAAATGGGCGAGCGCCCCCACCCTCCTGAATCATAACAGGACACATGCCCTCAACATGGGGACAAGGGTCTCTTCCCCACAACCCTGGCTCAGTGGTTGTGCAGGTGGCGACTTATTGGAATCTGGAACCCCCATATCCTAGCCCCCCATGTAAATGATTATGGGGAACAATTTTTTTTGACCGCTGCGCATATGTACATACCCTTTAAGACGCGGCATTGCAGGCGCCCGCCGCAAGCTCCGTGAGTGACCGCGGGTCCCGTGGACTCCATGTCCGCCAGGTGCCCGCGATCGGGTCACGGAGCTGCAGAACGGGGGGGGGGGGGGGATGCCTGTGTACACAAGGCATCTCCCTGTTCTGCCTTGACAGGATACTGATCTCCTGCTCCCTGTCATTGGGAGCAGTGATCAGTGTTGTGTCACATGTAGCCCATCCCCCCCCCCCCCGTTAGAATCCTTCCCTAGGACACACTTGACCCCTTCCTCGCCCCCTACTGGTTAACCCCTTCCCTGCCAGTGTCATTTACACAGGAATCAGTGCATTTTTATAGCACTGATCGCTGTATAAATGATAATGGTCCCAAAATAGCGTCAAAAGTGTCCGATGTGTCCGCCATAATGTCTCCGTCACGATAAAAATCGCTGATCGCCGTCATTACTAATAAAAAAATATATAATAAAAATGCCATAAAACTATCCCCTATTTTGTAGCCACTAACTTTTGTGCAAATCAATCAATATACGCCTATTGTGATTTTTTTTTTTTTTTACTCTTTCGCTCATGGACGGACACAGCTTCCTATTGACAAGTGGGTATTATCCTTCATTTAGGAGTGACTAGGCAGAAAACTTGTAGAAAGTGTTAACACATCACATCCCAGATCCTTGTAGTCTCCCCAGTTTCGGCTATTGAGCATGTGCCGACCCTAGCTACGCGCTGGGTTCTCCACGACATGCCCGTCGCTCCACGGGTGGCCGGTGAGCTTTGCGCTCCAGGGCATGCTTATGATCAGTGTAGTGGGATGCCCCTTTGTCCAGATTCCGGTGCAGGTCCCTTTAACTCAACTCCCCACAATCCTCTGAGCTCCTGGACACGCCCAGGGTATATAAATGTCAGCTCCACCCAGCTTCCTGTGCTCAGAGAGATCCTGCCTGATGGGACAGCAGTGACTGGGCAAGTGAGCTGTTCCCAGGTGCTGGGTCCTCCCCTGTTAAGTCTGGTGTGCGGGCCACTAGCAGTGAGCACAAGAGCATGCAGCATCTTTCCAAGCCCCAGTCACTGGAGAGGACTCTGTTACAGTCCATTTGCGGAAGCTGTCCATGAAGTGGGTTGGCCCTATCTGCAGCCACCAGAACCTCCTGACTGAAGCAAGTAGAAAGCAGTGCCAGCGTGACGTGTGTGCCAGCAGGAGGTCTACTCAGCTCACAGTCTGTTGAACGAACGATTACTATCTTGGACATGTGAGATTTTCTTAGCTCTCTATTCTATCTGTAGATTAAACTCGGAACACGCTGCTGTCACCTAGTGGACATTAGTTGAACGGCAGTATAATTGTTATCCTCCTTTTTCTTTACGGTTCACATTAATGTTCTGTACTGTATACCCATGTTCACATGATCTCAGATACAATTTATGTTGCAGTGCAATTTCTGCTTTACTTAACAATGAACCTCACCACTGGTCTGATCATTTGGCTGAAACCGTTACACAACATCGGTCTCTATGGCACAATCACAGCATGCCGGGCCGTCAGTCACCTCCGTGCGTGGAAGATGATCTGTCCAGAATGTCTTCCAGCATAATCCACGCAGGAAAGGTAAGTAGCTCCCCTGCTTCGGCAGGAAGACTTGACTGGACATTCCTGGAGAGAGCAAGTAAGTGGTTGTTGCCCTTTCTTTCCTCTCTCCATGCCTTCCCTCCTCCCTGGGCTAAGCTAAGGCTGGTTGCTGGGGGGCTCTATCTGGAGCGGGACTGTGCTGTAGCCTGTCTTTAAGAATGTCAATGTGCTGCTTACCTGTGTGTTTCTCCCTCCATGCTGTCGGTGGCCATTATCTTGTGGTCCACGCCTGTTTTGGCCTCTGTCGACTGCTCGGCGGCCATTTTCTTATGGTCCACACTGTTCTTCAGCACGGCCGCTCGGCGGCCATTTTGTGGAAGTCTTCGGCCTCTAGGGTGCATTCCACAGACGCGAAAGTATACAGAGACACGCTGATGAGGATCAGACTGACACAGGCAGCGGTGGGAGAGCATCTCAGGTGGGAGCAGACGGCAGCAATAGCGGAACCGTTCTAAGGGTGGTGAGTCCTCTGGGAAACCCTGCATCTCTGTAGCAGCTAGGAGGGTGGCCTATTGATACCTTGCCTGAAGTCCCTGTGGGTGTCAGGTGCATGGGTCAGCAGGACGTCAGAAGCAGACGTCTTTTCCCCTGAAACACCTGAGTTGGCAGCTGGTGCCCCTGATGTATCTGTGGACGCTATGTCGGCAATCCTGGAGGCTTTTATTGCCAAGATAGAAAACGCCCCCTTCTCCCGCCATCTTCTGGGGATAATTCTGATGCAGAACCAGACCCGGCTGTGGCTCATGGCCCTGATTCTGATGCATCAGAGACTGCGGACCGTGACCGGTCGGACAGTGAGAATGGGTCCAGGTCAACACGCGAAAAAGCTTTGGTATCTGACCTTATCACTGCAGTGCGGGATACGCTGAAATTGGAAAATGCTGCAGAAGCAGCAGAGACGGCGGTCACCTTTTTGGGTTCCGTAAGCTGGCCCACACTGCTAAGGTGTTTCCTTGTGTGTCTTATCTCGATGAGCTTTTATACAAGGAGTACAAGGAGACTGAAGGTTTTTGCAGCCCCAAAAAGTTTTGCGGTCCGGTACCCCTTTGAGGGGAGTTTTCCTGAAAAAATGGTCCTCTCCCCCGGTAGTGGACCCCCCTGTGTCCAGACTTAACAAAGTTGCCACGAGTCCAGTGGAAGGGGCTCCTGTCTTCAAGGACCCTGTGGACAAGAAGGCTGAGGCACTCGCTCGCTACCTATACACAGTGGTGGGTTCAGCGGTGCGTCCAGCATTGGCTGGGGCTTTGGTGTCTCATACACTTACTGAGTGGGCAAAGATGCTACTCCAGGGGTTAAAAGCATGGGAGGCCCCTCCGAATGAGGTAGCTTTGGCCGACCAGTTGGTACAGGGTCTTGAGTTTGTCTGCGAGTCAGACATGGATACTATCCCTTTGCTGTCCAGAGCCTCGGTTTATGCAGTGGTGTTATGTCACCTGGTTTGGCTAAGTGCTGGTCTACGGACCAAGAAGGCCTTATTGGACCTGCCCTTCAAGGGTGTCTTTGGAGCCTCTCTGGATGACATCATTAAGGATGCCACAGGAGGTAAGAGCTTGCTGCTCCCGCAATCCAAAAGAGGTAAGAAGCCACGCCATAGGCTAGGGCTCTCCTTCACCGCGCACAAGCAGTTCTTTCGTCCGCCTAGGGCGGCAAGTAAACGACCCCAGGCCGATAAGTGCCTGCCGAGGGACAAGCTTGTCCCTGGTTTCGCAAGCCCAAACTTGCTTGCCTTCAGAACAGATTTTTTTTTTCCCTCCTAAACCGCC
Source organism: Rana muscosa (assembly GCA_029206835.1). Taxonomy (NCBI): domain Eukaryota; kingdom Metazoa; phylum Chordata; class Amphibia; order Anura; family Ranidae; genus Rana; species Rana muscosa. The sequence goes on along the minus strand of CM055118.1, from coordinate 620,509,921 downwards.
AGCTTCAGCCGACTCGTTTAAAGTCCTATATGGGGCGGTTCAAGACCAGCTGATACACAGGGTGTTCCTTCCTGTCTCAGTACAGGAAAGGGTTCAGGGGTTCTACTCTAATCTGTAGTGCTGAAGATGCTCTGTTGTCGCTGCCCTCCATCTAGGGGATTTTCCGGCATCCTTGGTCATCAAGGACGCATGCTTGCATGTCCCCATATGCACCAGGCATCAGATGTCTGCGTTTGGCGGCCGGGAAGACCACTACCAATGGTGGCTCTCCCCTTTGGCCTGGCATCAGCACCAAGGGCTTGCCCCGATTCTGGCCCTACTAAGACAGTGTGGCATCACTATCATGGGCAACTTGGACGATCTTCTTTTGAGGGCCACTTCAAATTCAAAATTAGAGGTGAGCGTGTCTATAACCTGTCAGACCCTCCGATCCTTGATCACTCAGAAGTCAGTATTGGTACCGACTCAACTCCTAGTGTATCTAGGGTTGATTCTGGACTCTTCAGGGAAGTTTTTTCTCCCTCTGGGGAAGTTGCAGACCCTTAGGGCTGTGGTGCAGCAGTTGACATCCCAAAGATGGTCATCGCGCCACTTTTTTTTTTTTAGGCGAGTCAGGTGCCTCATGGTAGCCTCCTTCGAGGCGGTACCATATGCACTATTTCACACGCAAGTGGTAAAGAAGGTAATTCTGTCCAGAGGGTCAAGTGCCCTTCATCCCTGGATTGTCAAAATCCAGGTGAGCCACCTAGTCAGGACCTCCCTAGTTTGGTGGCCGACGTCACCGGCACTTCTGACCGGGAAGTTACTTAGTCAGGTTGAAAAAGACACAAGTCCATCCAGTTCAACCATAAAAAATTTTTTAAAAAAAATAAATATATACCCAATTCTATACCCACAGTTGATCCAGAGGAAGGCAAAAAAACCCCAGCAGAGCATGATCCAATTTGCTACAGCAGGGGAAAAAATTCCTTCCTGATCCCCCGAGAGGCAATCTGATATTCCCCGGATCAACTTTACCTATAAATGTCAGTACCCAGTTTATATTATGTACATTTAAGAAAGAATCCAGGCCCTTCTTAAAAGCAATCTACTGAGCTGGCCAGAACCACCTCTGCAGGGAGTCTATTCCACATTTTCACAGCTCTTACTGTGAAGAAACCTTTCCGTATTTTTAGGTGAAATCTCTTTTCCTCTAGACGCAAAGAGTGCCCCCTTGTCCTTTGTGTTGACCGTAAAGTGAATAACTCAACACCAAGTTCACTATATGGACCCCTTTTATATATTTGTACTTGTTGATCATATCCCCCCTTAATCTCCTCTTCTCAAGAGTGAATAAATTCAGTTCCTCTAATCTTTCCTCATAGCTGAGCTCCCCCATGCCTCTTATCAGTTTGGTTGCCCTTCTCTGCACATTCTCCAGTTCCCCGATTTCTGCTTTTTGAGAACTGGGGCCCAAAACTGAACTGCATATTCCAGATGAGGTCTTACTAATGATTTGAACAGGGGGCAAAATGATATCTCTCTCTGGAGAGCATACCTCTCTTAATACAAGAAAGGACTTTGCTCGCTTTGGAAACTGCAGCTTGGCATTGCATGCCATTTATTGAGCTTATGATCTACCAAAACCCCCAGATCCTTCTCCACTATGGATCCCCCCCCCCAGTTGTACTCCCCCTAGCATGTATGATGCATTCATATTCTTAGCCCCCAAGTGCATAACTTTACATTTATCAACATTAAACCTCATCTGCCTCATAGTCGCCCAATTAGACAGAGCATTGATGTCGGCTTGTAAATTGGCGACATCCTATAAGTACGTTTTTCCACTGCATAGCTTAGTGTCATCTGCAAAGACAGAAATGTTACTTTTTGATCTCAGACCCAATATAATTTATAAAGATATTAAAAAGTAAGGGTCCCAGCACTGAACCTTGGACCATTCAGAGTAAGAATCATTGACCACGACTCTCTGAATTCTGTCTTTTAGCCAGTTTTCTATCCATTTACAAACTGATATTTCCAATCCTGTAGACCAGGGATATGCAATTAGCGGAACTCCAGCTGTTGCAGAATTACAAGTCCCATGAGGCATAGCAAGACTCTGACAGCCACAAGCATGACACTCAGACAGAGGCATGATGGGACTTGTAGTTTTGCAACAGCTGGAGGTCCGCTAATTGCATATCCCTGCTGTAGACTTTACCTTGCACATGAGCCGTGGGTGGGGAACTGTATCGAACGCTGTAACGGCACCCCAATATAAAGGGGTAAAACACCGTTTACGATGTTCCCTCTCCTAGACACACATCCACTCGCTACCAATATCCACAGCTAAACGACCCTTTCCCATAGGAACCAATCCCTCTGGAAGAAAACGAGACGCACTCTGTCTTCTTCTGTAATAGGAAAGCCTTTATTATTGAGAAACATTGTAACTTTATACACAATTCAATACACATGATTTAACATGAACAAGGGCCCAGCTCCACCCACACATCCCAAGACTCAACACCTCATCCTGACATCTGCTAGGCTTCAAAAGATCCCACACAATACACATCTTCTCACAAAGGGTTGGCAGCCCGTCTGTCTGGCACTTTACAATACACACAAGGACAGACTTAATCTCTATTCACACCAGACCTTCCCCAGTCATAATGAACAATAGAATGCAAAACACCTTAATTCCTCACAGCAATGATTACATAACCCCCACACACAGTATACATCCAATCTATATACAATGTATATACAGCCTTGAATATGGCTATCACAGACCATATCGGGGGTTTCTTTTATTCGCCCTGTGTCCAAAGTGACCCCACTGTCACACATCTCCCCTTTCGGCAGGGGACTAACAGAGGAGGGGACCCCAGACGGGTCTACTCCGAAGTTAGTCCATGGGTCCATTCTTCCAATGCTGGTATCCACCCAGTACCACAAATGAATTGCTCCAAGCAGAGCATTACTTACCCAGCCAACCTCTGCCTCTCTCAGAGAACATACCCGCCACTGGGGAGAAGACAGGGTGACTGGGCTCAGTCCATCATGCTGTTGGGGATCTGGGTCAACTGCCCGGCATCCCTGGGGTATACAAGTGGAGACTGAAGTCCCATCCACTTGTGGTAGGTGGAAATCCCCCAGTGCTTGCAAAGCAAGGCTGACATCCTCCTGTCTCAGTGTCACACCATTTTCTGGGGTTGTGTCAGTGAGGACTGAACTCCCATCTACTACCACAGGAACTCCCTCTTCTGTTAGTTGAGAGCAGAGGCCCGTGGCACTCGGCTCTGTTGCCAGCTCTTCTGCTGGGTTGCTGTGAGTGGAGACCGCAGTCCCATCCACCGATATCCGCTCAAGTGGCAGTTGTGTGCAGCGGCCAGTAGCATTCTGCCCTGCTGCCAGTGATTCAGCTGGGGGTAAAAGCTTTACCACCCCAGCTTGTTGCTGGAGAGAGGGGCCAACTGCCCCGGCTCCCTGAAACTCCACAGTTGTTTCCGGTGCTGGGCAGAGGTTGCTATCACTCTGCCCTGTTGCCAGCACTTCTGCTGGGGACTCCACACCATCTGCTCTGGCTACCTGTTGGGGAGGGAAAATGGCTGCTTCTCCTCCCTGCATCTCTGAAATCCACCCAGAAAGAGGAACCATCATCTTCTCAACTCGGGCCTCCAAAACTGCCATGGGTGTAGAGCAGGGGTCTGTAGTACTCTGTCCTGCTGCCAGTACTTGGGCAGGCGATGCATAATCCCTAACATCCTCTGAACAGTCCCTTAAGTTCATACCTTCTGTAATCTGTGGCTGGGGAGATGAGCCAACTGCCCTAGCTCCCTGGAACTCCATATCATCCACTTCGGCTTTAGGGAGGGCAATCTTCAGCTTTTCCACTGCCGATTCTTCAGCCAGGATTTCATAGTTGTCAACTGGTATTTCCTGATGGTCCCAGGCAAAGGGAGCCCCACCCTGCTGCTGAGCAGATTCTAGCAGCTGTCTGTAGGCGATCTCCGATTGTCGTATTTCCGCCATTCTCCACTCATGTTGCCGCTCTAGTTCTCTCTTTTGTCGCGCATCCTGCAGCTGGATGCCTCTAATGGCTTCCTGAATGGCGGTCTCTGATGGGTTAGCACCATATAATGCCAAGCGCTGTCGCACTCGTTGCTGAAACAAATCTTCAACTGACCGGGGTCCTGCATCACCATCTCTCTGGTCCATCTCGGCTCTCAAGTAAGTCTTTCAGCGTGACTTTCCTGTAGGCTGCATAGCTGGTCATTCACTGTGGTGGCTTGGAGTGTCCCAGGAACTGGAGGGAAAATCCCGCTGCTGCCAACCAATGTAACGGCACCCCAATATAAAGGGGTAAAACGCCGTTTACGATGTTCCCTCTCCTAGACACACATCCACTCGCTACCAATATCCACAGCTAAACGACCCTTTCCCATAGGAACCAATCCCTCTGGAAGAAAACGAGACGCACTCTGTCTTCTTCTGTAATAGGAAAGCCTTTATTATTGAGAAACATTGTAACTTTATACACAATTCAATACACATGATTTAACATGAACAAGGGCCCAGCTCCACCCACACATCCCAACGTCTGCTAGGCCTCAAAAGATCCCACACAATACACATCTTCTCACAAAGGGTTGGCAGCCAGTCTGTCTGGCACTTTACAATACACACAAGGACAGACTTAATCTCTATTCACACCAGACCTTCCCCAGTCATAATGAACAATAGAATGCAAAACACCTTAATTCCTCACAGCAATGATTACATAACCCCCACACACAGTATACATCCAATCTATATACAATGTATATACAGCCTTGAATATGGCTATCACAGACCATATCGGGGGTTTCTTTTATTCACCCTGTGTCCAAAGTGACCCCACTGTCACAAACGCTTTTGCCAAATCCAAGTATACCACGTCCACAGCCACCCCTCTGTCCAAGGTCTTGCTTACCTCTTCATAAAAAGAAATCGGGTTTGTCTGACAACTTCTGTCTTTCATGTCTGTTGCCTAAATATTTTTTTTCCAGCAAGAACTCATCTATGTGGTCTTTTATTAATCTCTCCAGTATCTTCCCAACTATAGAAGTTAAACTAACAGGTCTATAGTTACTTGGTAAAGACGTTATTCCCTTTTTAAATATAGGCACCACATTGGCCCTGTGCCAATCCAGTGGTACTATTCCTGTCATTAATGAGTCCCTAAAAATTAGATACAATGGCTTTGAAATGACAGAGCTCAATTCTTTTAGGATCCGTGGGTGTATGCCATCTGGTCCAGGTGCTTTTATCCACCTTTTATTCCATCTAAATATTTCTGGACCATATCACTTTTGAGCCATTGTGGATTTGGGGCTGTGTCACTACCACCCCCATTTTGGACATGTATACACAGAACTGAAGAAAGTATTTAATAAATTGGCCTTCTCTTTGTCCCCAGTCACCCACTCTAGATTATTTTGTAAAGGGCCTACATGCTCAGACTTGACCTTTTTACTGTTAATATATTTGAAGATTTTTTTGGGGTTTGTCCTATCTTTTGCAATCTGTCGTTCATTTTGAATTTTTGCATCCTTGATTTCCTTTTTACATATCCTGTTATATTTTTTGTAACATTTAAATGACACTAGTGTTCCCTCCATTTTTTTTTTTTTTTAATATTTTTTAAAAGCTCTTTTCTTATAGTTTATAGCTTTTTTAACTTTGGCAGTGAGCCACATAGGTTTTATTTTTAGCCTTTTAAACTTCTTGCCCATGGGAATATACTTTGCAGTGAGTTCACAAACGGTCTTTTTGAAGAATTCCCATTTCTGTTCTGTGCCCATTGATGCCAATATTCCCTCCCAGTCTAAGTCTTGGAGAGCAGCCCTCATTCTTGGAAAATTTGCTCTCTTGAAATTAAGTGTTTTTATCTTTCCCGTATGTGATTTTTGCTTACAACTAACATCAAATAAAATCATGTTATGGTCACTGCTACCTAGGTGTTCCTTTATCTGAACATTAGTAATACGCTCTGCATGGTTTGAGATTACCAGGTCCAACAGAGCATCATTCCTAGTTGGGGCCTCAATAAACTGGACCATAAAATTGTCCTGCAATAGGTTTATAAATTTTTGCCTTTTAACTGTCCCAGCAATTCCATTAGTCCAGTCAATTTCTGGGTAGTTAAAATCCCCCATTATTATCACCGTCCCAGCCCTTGCAGCCCTTTCCATCTGTGCAAGGAGCCGAGTCTCCACCTCCTCATTAACTTTGGGTGGTCTATAACAAACTCCAATGATTAACTTTGAACTACGCACATCTGTATGCAGTTCCACCCATAATGCTTCAGACTCATCCCACTCTCCATCCACCAGGTCCTCTTTCACACTCGCTTGGAGATCACTTCTCGCATAGAGACAGACCCTGCCACCTTTCCTTTTTACCCTGTCTTTCCGAAAGAGTGCATAGCCAGGAATATTAATAGCCCAGTCATGTGAGGAATGAAGCCAAGTTTCAGCAATACCGATTACATCATAGCGCTCCTCCATGCACCAGAGCTTCCAACTCACCTATTTTGCTTGGCAGACTTCTGGCATTGGTGAACAGACACTTTAATGCAATAATATATTTTGACCGGTCACATACTATCCTCTTGGGTGTTCCCAGATTGCAACTAGGACTTGCTACTATACTTACCTTGGGTTTATGTGCTTTGGTTACCCTACCACTAATGCCCCTAATACTACCCTCTGGAATATGTTCCCCACTGACTCTCACTATCTCTGGACCCTCCCCCCTGTCGCCTAGTTTAAAAACCCCTCTAACTTTTTGGCCATCCTTATTCCCAGCTGATCTGCATCCTCCTCATTTAGGTGCAGTCTGTCCCTTCTCTAGTACTGGTTATCGACTGAGAAGTCGGCCCAGTCCTCCAGGAACCCAAACCCCTCCTTACTACATCAGCTCTTCAGTCGTTCCTTCCTTTTTTTACTGGATGGTGGTCATGACGGATGCCAGCCTTACCGGTTGGGGGGGGGGGGGGAGTCTGGGGGGTTCAGTCGACCAGGGTCGCTAGACTCTGGAGGAATCCCACTTGACGATCAATGCCCTGGAACTCCGGGCGATTAGGCTGTGCCTCTCCACATGGTCGCAGAGGCGTCCAGTCAGAATCCAGTCAGACAAACACCACAGTGGTGGCTTATGTCAATCATCGAGGAGGAACAAGCAGCTCTCATGCAGCATCGGAGGTCGCTCACCTCCTAAGGGGGGCAGAAAGGAGCGTTCCAGGCCTGCCGGCCATATACATTCCAGGTGTGGGAAATTGGCAGGCGGACTACCCGAGTCACCAGATGCCGGACCAAGGAGAATGGTCTCTACACCCAGAGGCATTTCAGCTCCTTTGCCAGAGGGAAGGCACGCCAGTCTTGTATCTCCTGGCTTCTCGACTCAATCAGAAGGCATTGAGGTTTGTGGCCAGGTCAAGAGACCCATGGGCAAACGCGACAGATGCGTTGATGGCACCATGGAGTCAGTACCGGCTGATCTATGCCTTTCCTCCTCGGAGTCTCCTTCCTCAGCTGCTTCGCAGACTGGAGGGAGAGAGGATTCCAATGGTCCCTATTGCTCTGAATTGCCACCAGCGTCCTTGGTACGCCGAGCTAGTGCATCTGGTAGCAGATGCCTTTTGGCATCTACCGCTAAGAAGACGCCATCCTGTTTTTACAGTCACTGGCTTAGCGGCATGGCTTTGAGAGCCAGGTGCTGGAGACCGGGGCCTGTCAGACTCAGTGGTCTCTACCATGAGGAGGGCTGGAAATCATCCCCAAGGAAGATTTACCATCGCACTTGGAAGACCTACATATCCATTTTTGAGGAAATGACGTGGCATCCGCGTACTTATTTGGTTCCAGAGTCCTGCTGTTCTCTCAGCAGGGAGCGGGTCAAAAATTTTACTTTAAGTACAATTAGGGGGCAGGTATCTGCCCTGGCTGTCTTTTTTCAACGACCCCTGTCGGCTCACTCTCTGAGAACGTTTGTACAGAGGGTTCGGCAGGCGGCCCCTCCAGTCCACCCTCCACTACCTCCGTGGGGCTTGTGTAGCAGACGTCCTTTTGGCATCTACCGCTACGAGAGGACCTGCTGTGGCAGGGTCCCATATGCCATCCTGCTTGCAGTCAATGGCTTTAACGGTATGGCCTCTAGGTGGCTCAGAAACCACTGTTTGAGAACATCAGGAAGATTCTTTGTTGACACTTTCTCAGAAAGTGGTCCTTTCGGTGGCTGTTATGCCACTTAAGGTTTCTGAGCTGGCAGCCTTGTCATACAAGCCTCCCTGATCTTCCACAAGGATAAGGTGGTGGTGCTGCTGCGTCCGCCGCCTTCTTTTCTTCTTAAGGTCATGTTTCGTTCTTCCACCTCAAGGAAGACATTGTACTGCCATCCTTGTGTCCTCATCTGTCGAATCCGAAGGAGACGACGTGGCATTCCTTGGACGTTGTCCAAACTCAGAGTATGCTTGTCTGGTACTGCTCCGTTTCGGAGTCCAGACTCACTGTTTCGGTGGCTGGTCCCAAGTAGGGCCCAGCGGTCTCGTCGGCCACCATCTCTAGGTGGATCCGACAGATCGTGATCAGTCTTCTGCCATGAAGGGTCAGGCGCCTCCCTTTCCCAGTGCATTCAACCAGGACAAAAGGTGCCTCTTGCTGTTACGTCAGTTAAGACGGGTTTCTGAGCTGGCAGCCTTGTCATGCAAGGCTCCCTATCTGATCTTTCACAAGGATAGGTGGTGCTGCGTCCGCAGCCTTCTTTTCTTCCTAAGGTCGTTTTGACCTTCCATCTCAAGGAAGACATTATTCTGTCATCCTTGTATCCTTATCCGTTGAATCCTAGGAGACGAGGTTGTATTTTTGGACGCTGTCCGAGCTCTGAGCATCAAGCGTCTGTTTCACCAGGTGTGTAAAGCGGCGCCCTGCTCTTCCGTTCACACTTTCACTAAACTTTACAAGTTGATGTGTGTGCATCTTCGGATGTTTCTTTCAGCCGCAAGGTATTGCAGGCGGCTGTTTAGAGTTGCAACTCCTCAGTTGAGGAGCTCTGTTTTGGGGTAAAGTTTATTTTATGCTGTTCCCACCCCCTCGTTTTTGACACTGCTTTGCGACGTCCCACTTGTCAATAGGAAGCTGTGTCCGTCCATCAACGAAAGAGTAAATAGGATTTTTGTACTCACCGTAAAATCAATTTCTCCGAGTTCATGGACAGACACAGCACCCACCCCTCCTTTTTAAGTGTGTACTACTTTTTGACAAACTGATCTGTGAGGGGCAGAGAGATTATACCCAGAGGGTCCGCCCCCCTGGGCGGTACTGTATAAGGTGTGATGTGTTAACACTTTCTACGAGTTTTCTACCTAGTCACTCCTAAATGAAGGATGATACCCACTTGTCAATAGGAAGCCCGGTCCGTTCATGAACTCAGAGAAATGGATTTTACGGTGAGTACAAAAATCCTTTTAAAAAAAAAAAAAATATGTAGAATACATATCACCCTACACTGAAATGTTTTTTATATATTTTTTTGGGGATATTTATTATAGTAATAAATATTTGTTTTTTTCAAAACTGTTGCACTTTTTTGTTTATAGTGCAAAAAATAAAAACCACAGAGGTGATCAAATACTGCCAAAATAAAGCTCCCTTTGTGGGGGAAGGGAAGGGATGGGACGGGACAAAACAAATTTTGTTTGGGAGCCATGACGCACGACCGCGCAATTGTCAGTTAAAGCGACGCAGTGCCGAATCGAAAAATGGCCTGGTCATTGGGCAGCCAAATCCTCCAGGGCTGAAGTGGTTAAACAAGTGATGTTTTAAAACAGTTAGTGGTTTGATTTTATTTAAAGCCTAGTACACATGGGTTGAATGTCAGGTGTACTAAAGTTGGTCTGACAGAAGCCAGCCATTGGCTGAAAGCGCTGACAGGGATTGGGACCCATCAGAATACAATAAAAACAGCAGGGGAGATCGCCGTACTAATATCAGATAGTTAATACAGTGGCTCCTCCCGAGCTGTCCGTTTTTTTTTTTTGTTTAGCCCCGCTTGGCTGGAAAAAAAAAAAACCAAACACTACTGGCTTCTTGGCTTGCTCCTTAACAACCAGCTATTCTTCACACAATTGGAATCTGTCAGTTTTGGAATCAGTTGATTGGTCAAAATTATCTGAATAGTCCAAAAATTTGTAGTTAGAAAAACAAATTTATTAGTTACAATGGCACTTGGAGATTTGGATACACCCAACGCACCAAAAATTTGTCTAAATTTTATATTCAGACCAAAACAATTTGCACGTGGCTAAGATGCAATGGATTAGCCTAGGACCTTGCTCGTCGCAAAAGATCAGATATTGTCCCACATGGGTAGAAATGGCTTTACAAAAAACAACAACATTAAAATGCAGAGTAAAGCTCAACAGTAACGGCTGGTACAGGTCACACCAGCTGCATTACTAACTATTTTTTGACATTGCAGGTCTTATTTTATGAACCATTCTGGTCTAAAGACTAAGGAGATGAGATTTGTGCAACACAGACATGTACACTGCTCCAGTACAAAGTTTTTTTTACCTACTGTGCCAAGAGTAATGGTCCTCTCCCAGATGGACCACTATGAACAAAGATGGTAAATGAGGTAGTTGCCACCTACTAGACAGGTATAACTAATCTTTTACAACCTGCCCAATTGTTTTCATATAGTGAGAAGGTCAAATTTCAAAAAACATTGTAAAAGGTAAATGCAAATCATTGCTCACCTCTCCTACAAATGTCATGTTGATCTATGCAAAAAATAAAAGCTCCTTTAACCATGTGTAAAAAGTTCTATAAATTGCCCCCAGACAACAGTTAAACCAGGACAAGTATGCAAATAATGTGTTTAGACTTCACCTGCTGCACACTTGTTTCAGACGAGAGATTCAAACTTGGAGACAACCAGATCCTTAATATTTCAAAAGTCTGTTTCTTTTAGCATTGGTGTATTTTAAAGTGAATGCAATCCATATAAACTGCAAGTAATCCCCTTTTGGAGTGTTAATAAACAGTTGAAAGCCTCCGTGTGCATTAATGGGGGCCTAGTATTCCTTGGGGCTAGTTAAAGGCAAGAAAAATGGGTAAATCTAACCAGGGCTGTTTTTAAGGCAGGGCGAAAGGGGCAGCTGCCCTGGGGCCCCAAAGCAGCTGCCTCATACTTGCCAACTATCCCAGTTTAAATTACCTTATCCCTTGAAGTTTTAGTCTGTGCTGTGTCCCGATATCTCAGTGTAAAGTTATGTTGCTGCTGCCTAGCGCTGCCCTTTTGCCATGTACAGATGACTCACCTGCAGACCCTGTGTTTACATGTAAATAACCTGCATTGATATGTAAATAGCGGCGGCATTAATATGTAAATAGTCACGGACCCCGGCATTGATATGTAAATAGAGGCGGCACTAATATGTATATCATGTCCCTCTGAGGTCTTATCTACCATTACTTCTGCTCAATGCTGCCCACTTGGGAGGTAAAGGAACATGCTTGAAAGTCCTGCCTACAACTATAGTCATTAGGCCTAACATCAGCCTGTTCTGCAAAAGATAAGAAAATTTGAGGTGGAACCCTTCTTTAAAAATAACATGGTGCCACAGCACCCTGCATTTTGGTGCATGTGAATACACACATCTCAGCCGATGCATGAGGGCGTCATTAACAATTAATGGCACTGCTGTTTATCTGCTAAAGGGTAGCATGTTTCTGTGGTGTGAGGAAAGCGATTTTGCATATATTCCCAACACACAAATGTGAATGCAGGCTAAATGTCTCAGCTACATTGGTGGTCAGTGTAAATCTTCTCATTGCATTGGGGGCTACTGTGAATGCTCCCATTACATTAGTGGTCAGTGTTAATCCCCATTATCTTGGTGGCCATTGTAGAAACTCCTGTTTATATTGGTAATCATTAAAAAAAAATCCAAACTTGCATTTGTGATCAGTTTCAAATCCTCCCTTACATTGGTGGTCTATGTAGAAGCCCCCTTTAAATTAGCGGTAAGTGTAAATTCCTCTTACATTGGTGGCCAGTGTAGAAATCCCCCTTTATTGGCTGTTGATGTAAAATCCCCCATTACATTGGTTGTCAGTGTAAATTCTTCATAATATTGGTGATCAGTGTACATTTCCCTTTACAGTGGTGGTAAGTGTAAATTACCCATAACATTGGTGGTCAGTACAAATCTCCTTGACAATGGTTGTCAGTACAAATTCCCCCTTACATGGAGGTCATCATATATTCCCTCTTACAAGGGTGGTTGGTGTAAATGCTCTAATTACATTGGTGTCAGTGTAGAAATCCCTATTTTCTATTGGTGCGCGGCGCAAAATCCCCCGTTACATGGTGGCCAGTGCAAATTCCCCATTACATTGGTAGAATCCCCCACTATATACTAGACAAAAATTTCCAGCTTTGCGCTACACGATTCAGAATTTGCCACGGTGTACTGCCTCCTAACTACTCCCATCAACTCCCCACCATTCCTATGAGTTTTGTCTATTGGTTCAAATTTTCAGCACTGTCACACTTTGAATGACAATTGCGCGGTCGTGCGAGATGGCTCCCAAACAAAATTGACGTCCTTTTTTTCCCCCACAAATAGCCTTCTTTTGGTGGTATTTGATCATCTCTGCGGTTTTTATTTTTTGCGCTATAAACAAAAAGACAAATTTGAAAAAAAAATTAATAAATACATTTACTATAATAAAACCCCAATTATAAATAAAAAAAAAATTCTCAGTTTAGGCCGATACGTATTCTTCTACATATTTTTGGTAAAAAAAAAAAAATCATCGCAATAAGCATTGATTGGTTTGCGCAAAAGTTATAGCGCCTACAAAATAGAGGATAGATTTATGACTTTTTTTTTTTACACTAGTAATTGCGGCGATCTGCGATTTTTCTCAGGACTGCGATACTGCAGCAGACAGATCGGACACTTTTGACACTATTTTGGGACCACATAGCGAACAGTGCTATAAATGTGCACCGATTACTGTATAAATGTGACTGGCAGGGAAGGAAGGGGTTAACACTAGGGGGCGATCAAGGGGTTAAATGTGTTCCCTGGGAGTGATTCTTACTGGGGGGGAGGGGACTCACAAGGGGAGGAGACTGATCTGCCCCCTATGTACAAGTGACACACTCTCCCTGACAGGACATGGATCTGTGTTTTACACAGAGATCCCTGGCTCTGTGACGAGCAATCGGGGGCACACGCATCGGGCGGCGAGCACGCGCTCCACACTGCAGGAATACCAGGACATCATATGATGGCCGCCCGGAGGGATGAAAGGTTCCTGCCACCATCATATGACTATGGTCCGGGCAGGAAGTGGTTAAAAGGGCCACCGTCCAGCTATGACGGGAATGTGCCGACCTGCCACAGTATGACGGCGGCTGGTCGGCAAGTGGATGTGTGCTGCAACCTCTAGCAGCCAGTCAGTGACTCGTACTGATACACTGTAACCTCTGGCAACCAATTGCAATCGCTGCCTGAACCGATTCAGTAAACTGATTTTGAATCTGACTGCCATTTATTGTATGGCTCAAAGCATGTGGGAAGTGACATTATATACAAGAGGGGCCCCAATAAAAGGTTTGCCCAGGGTCCAGTCAATAATAAAGACAGCCCTGGATCTCACCCTCCCCAGTCTAAAACAAATTCGGTTGTGCGCTATACAAAAAGAGCTTCCACACTGCTCAGGAAGAGGCTTAATCTTCAGATGGAAAAAAAAAAAATTCAATCCTAGAAAAATCTATTGTTGCTACAGTAGGGCTGCACCATAGGTGATTGCTTTTTCAAGGGCATCTAAATCTAGTAATGTCTTTCAGGAGGCCAAGCAGCAAAAAGTTGCAGTGCAGTCCACTCCGTGGTGTTTTAGAGGTGAGGCCTGGATCAGCCCATGTTTCTTAGGTCTTTAATATTCCCCCAACATAGAACATGGGAACATCAGGTGTGCAAAAGACTAGTGTTCCAACAAGAATCCCTAAGGTGCAAGACAGGGTCAGGTTGTACTCACAATCTACTAAACTGGAATCTGATTGTGTTGGTCTGACTTCAGACAAATCTGTATAAAGTTGTTAAATGCCCCTTTCAAATAGAGGCACTGGCCCAGAACAAGCATGCACCAATAGAAGCTAAACCTCTGCATCTCTTTCCCCCCCTTCCCCCCCCCCCCCCGGTAATTGAAAGCAATTAGGTCAGCATTAAACAGAAACGGCATTTTTCAGAACAGAAAATCCTCTCAGTACAAGTTCTCTTTAGCCATGGTCTTTGTTCATGGTGTAGCACACCCACCTCACTCCTACCTGCATTAACTTTGGCTCCTCGCACAGGAGGGTACGGGCTTGTGGTGCAGTGTGCCTCTTCCTGCGAGGAGGTTGAGCAGTGGTGTTGTTGGGTCTTCCACGGTCAGAACATGAAAACCTCCGGAGCCCGATTCTCACCTCTATGTTAAAGTAGAGACAAGTCCTTGACTTCCCAGTAACATGAATGTCCACACCAGTTGAAACTCCAACTCTGTGTTATTGGCTCAAAGTCTCAAGTAAGGCCACAGACCGAAGTCAGAGTCGGTCTCAGCCACAGACCTGGTGATGCTGATCACCTTCTTTAGCTATGGCCCCTTTTTAGGTGAGGACATCCCTCTGGAGTGTAACCGGGACCTTACCATGACACTGCACTGGGTCTTCAGAGAGTTCCTTCCCAGCCTCCTCATCGTAGATACGGGTCCCCTCGCAATGTAGCATCCTGCGATTCATCGATCCTTGGTGGACCCCAGCCAAAAGGTGCTGGGCCCCAGGCCTCCACTGCAGTCTCTGGGCTTACATACCCAGGGCGGACGGGAACAGCATGGTAGCACCTCACCCTGGGCTAAAAGGGGCCCAGGATGGAACAGGAACACCCACCCAAGACCACACTGCCTGGGAGTAGGACTCCCGACAACTAACCAACCCCCCCAAACAGGCCATGTCTGCCCTTTTATACCCTCCCCCAGCAGGTAGAACACGCCTAACGTATGGCTGCTGAGAGGGGACACACAAGTCACAGCACTGTATCAGCAGTTCAACCCTAGCCTACCATGGCAGCGCCACTTGTAGGCCACAGGGAACTGTACACCGATACTCTCCCTGTGGATAGAAATGGTTGCAAAACCCTGACAAATTATTGTGTTTGAGTAAACTACCACTCAAACACTTCCCTTAACTTTAGCACCCCACTACAATTGTAAACAAATTACAATTGTTAAACCTGTAGCACACAATTTCTTTAGTTGACACAAACCAAACCAAACCGACACAAACCAAACCAAACCAAACCAAACCAAACCAAACCAAACCAAACCAAACCAAACCAAACCAAACCAAACCAAACCAAACCAAACCAAACCAAACCAAACCAAACCAAACCAAACCAAACCAAACCAAACCAAACCAAACCAAGGCGTTCATCAGAATTAGTAACAGAAGTGACGTTCATCGCCACCATCTTGGTACACCCCCTCCACAGTAATGATACACCGACTAGGGGGCACGTGGACATCTTGTTACACCCACTGGAGTTTTGCATTCCACAGTTAAACACAAAAGGGAGCTTACATGCTTAAATACAGTATTTGGAAATCCGGACGGACTGTTTAGATGGTAAATTTTAAAAGCAGCGGCAAACCTTGCTGACCTCACATTTGCTAATGTGACAGAACACCTCTGATTTTAAAATTACACATTTAAAACAGTCCGTCCGGATATCCAAATACTGCATACAAGCTCCGTTGTGTTAAAAATAACTGAAATGCAAAACTTCGGTGGGTGCAACAAAACGTCCGCTTGCACCCTTCTCAGTGTATCATTACTATGGAGAAGTGCGGGGTGCATCAAAATAGCGGCAATGGAACGTCACAAATTCTGACAGGTCGCCTAATCTAATGGAACACCGGCACAACAGTGTAAATCTGTGTACAGTATTTGTTAGCTAAACATGAACCAGAATTTCTACAAGGGGCAGTAGCTTCCAGAAATACTGTCTGGTAGTGAAGAGACATTCATGGCATTTGTGCTCAAATGCTAAAAATTACTGGTCAAAATGTTTCAAATTTAGTCATGTGCCAATTTTGTTTTCCAGAACCATCTTGCAGCACTACAAATGGCAGAGGAAGTCCTGCATGGGAACCTCTAACACACAGCACTGACAGACTCCAAGCCTTCTATAACTGTGCCAGGAAGGAGGGCATTTCAGACATGGACAGCAACCCCAGTGGCCTGTTAACAGCTCAACTATAGACCGGCATTCAAACTCTGCTAGCCAAGCTAAGAAAGTGATGACAATAGGATAAAAAAAAAAGAAACCAAAACATACAAGCATTAAAGTGCATCTAAAAGCCACTTGTTTGATAGAGGCTTTAGAATCCATGCCATTTTTGCCATCTGTGTACCCCTTTGTCTGGTGGAGCCATCACCAGGACCGAAAGCGTATGAAAATCTACAGTTTTGTGGGGCAGAACTTCTTCCAATGAGAACATTTAATATGTTAGAGGAAGTAAACCCTAATAGGTTTGTTTCCCTGCAAAGGTAAAGCATAAATGGGCTACTATGCACCACATAACAGCCCATTATGCGTCACTTACCTACAGGAGAAGCCTGCAATGTCCCGTCTTCCTCGCTAGTAGCGAGCGTCCATCTTCACCGCTCTTCTTCCAGGGGCCACGAACTTTGACTGGCTGGAGTCACGTGACGTCACGCTAGCCTTCACCAACGGCACACTCAGTGCACCGTGTAGGTTAAGGAGATATTTCTTGCACCTACAAGCAAGCCTTAATCTAGGCTTACCTGTAGGTCAAAGTGGTCTGTAAGGATTTACAACCACTTTAACTGTCCAACATTTCCGTTACTTGCAATAGCCTCACTTTGGTTTTAGCTTTAATAAGCACAAAGCTGTTTTATTGATGGCATTAATACCTTTGATGACTTCAAGCCCAATTGAAGTTTAAGCAGAAGTACACAATTAGGCCTCATGCACACTGAACATTTTTACAGCAGCTGTTTTTGGCTTTTCTTCTACAGCCAGTGAACTCCCCAGCGTGTTATCCTATGTGGCCATGCACACATAGGCTGTTAACACACAGTGTTTTGAGCTTTAAAAAAAACACTGAAAAGTGGTAAAACGCGGCTAACAGCATTTGATACCATGGTTAGCATTTTCTTGAAATTAATTAAAAAAGTGACCAGTTACACTTACCGGTAACGGTGTTTCTGGGAAGTCTTCCAGGACGGCACAATGAGAGATGACTGGCTCCACCTGACAGGAAACACAATCAATTCAAAGAGGTTAAAGCACCCGTGCTCCTCAGTTATGATAAAGTACAGACCCACACCAGTGCACGAGAGAGAAAACACACACCCAAATAACTCTATACAAACCAATGTATCAACCAAAGCGGTGGGAAGTAGGCCTGCCGTCCTGGAAGACTTCCCAGAAACACTGTTACCGGTAAGTGTAACTGGTCACTTTCTCAAGTCGTCTTCCAGGACGGCACAATGAGAGAGAAGCAAGTAGCTTCAGGCCTACCTTAGGGTGGGACAACTGCTTGCAGGACCTCTCTACCAAAGGACAGATCCTGAGGTGACAGCAACTCCACTCTGTAATGCCTTAGGAATGTATTCTGGCTTGACCAAGTCGTAGCTTTACAGATCTGTTCCACCGAAGCTCCGGCTCTTTCTGCCCAGGAGGTTGCCAAAGAGCGAGTAGAATGAGCTTTAACTTTCGGGGCTGTCTTACCAGCCTGGTCATAAGATATGGAGATTGTCTGTCTGATCCATCTAGATATGGATGCTCTAGATGCCTGTTGGCCTTTTTTTCTGTCCAAAAAAATTAATTAGTAAAATGGCTGGATTTCCTAAATTCACCCACTCTATCCAGATAAGCTAGCAGACACCGTCTGACATCTAGACAATGAAAAGGAGGCCTCTCTTTCATTTTGTGGATTTGAACAAAAGGAAGGAAGGAAGAATAATTTCTTGTGATCTATGAAACTTTGACACTACCCTAGGGAGGTACAGGGGGTCCTGCCTAAGAATAACTAAAGAAAGGCTCTTTAATCGTCAGAGCCTGCATGTCGCCTATTCTTCTGGCTGTAGTAATTGCCAGAAGAAAAGCAAACTTAAATGTCAGTAATTTAACTGAAATATCTTCTAGTGGCTCAAACGGAGCCTTAGTTAATTGTTCCAAAACTAACGTAAGGTCCCAGGGCGGGACTCTAGAGATCTGCACCGGGGACAATCTATCCCTGGCCATTAGAAATCTTTTAACTAGAGGGTCCAGTGATAACTTTTTGTCCAAAAAATACGATAAGGCTGCTACCTGTACTCTTAGAGTCTTGGTAGCGAGACCTAAGTCGGCGCCATCCTGGAGAAAGTCCAGGATGACCGAGGTTTCTTGCTGGGATACCTTTCTCACTAGACACCAGTGAGAGAAGACTCCCCACACCTTCCTGTAGATACGTCTGGTGACCTCTTTTCTACGAGAGGAGAGTGTTAATCACTCTCTCGGAACATCCCTCTCTTGCAGGTTCTGCCTCTCAAGCACCAGGCCGTCAGCTTGAAGAAGCTGGGATCTGGGTGAAAGACTGGTCCCTGCCGAGAAGGTCCACCCGAACTGGTAGATGGAGGGGAGGTGCTACAGACCAGTTCTGTAGAGCGGGAAACCAGGCTCTCTTGGGCCACCAAGGAGCAATTAGAATGAGTCTGGTCTCTGAGAGACCTAGTTTTTGTAGGACTCCTGGAATGAGACTCAGAGGGGGAAAAGCATAAGCCAGGTGAAAACTCCATACCTGAGCCAGTGCATCCACCCCCCCTGAGCCCCACTCCCGGGACAGGGAAAAGAATCTTCTTACTCTCCTGTTCTCCTTGCGGGCAAAGAGGTCTATTTCTGGCCTTCCAAAATGAGCGGGGGATTACCGGAGGGACCTGCCAGCCCCCCCCTCCAGAAAGGATGCCCAGACAGGTAGGGGGGAGGAAAGAGGATAGATGGCCCCTGAAGTCCCAGGTACAGCCCAGCACCTAGGGTCCTTCAGTGCTCAGGGAGGCTCTTCTACTGCCCTCCCTGAGAAGAGAAATGGGATACCCCCCCAGGACGGACAATAGAGTCCTGCTAGGCCCAGAGGCTTCCCAGGCATTCGGCTCAGCTCCCGGGGGGGGGGGGGGGGGGGGGGGACTTCCAGCCCCAGGCCTTCAGTCTGTGGGAAAAAAAATAAACGGTTTCGCTGTGGGGAAACAATCAAGAACTGAGGAGCACGGGGAGGGGCGGGTGCTTTAACCTCTTTGAATTGATTGTGTTTCCTGTCAGGTGGAGCCAGTCATCTCTCATTGTGCCGTCCTGGAAGACGACTTGAGAAAAAAATTTTGGCAACGCAGCAACGTTACTGGTGTTTTAATAACATCCAGTGTGCATGAAGCTTTAACATTTAGGCTAAAAGCTTACAGTGAAAGTTTTCAGGCCTTTTATTGCTCCCCTGTGCTGGACAAAAATCCAAGGAATAGGCTGCATAGAAGAGAACTACCATAAATTGAATGCCTTCAGTTCTATAGGACAGTCTGCAAACATACTGTATCAGTTTCTCTGCATGTTGCCGTTACATAAGCCACCACAAGTGTACCTTTCAGAATGATGTTTTACAAATGAAACCCTCCATATAAACAGTCTGCAGATATTTGAAACCAAGTTCAGATTTATTAAGTTATCAGAAACCAGGCAATAGTTTAACATTTTTGTCCAAGTCAAATATTTTATTATGTTATTTTACACACTGAAATCATGAAATGGGTGTTCTAATGCCTCAAAATCCATTCCTTAATAAAGCCATTTTTGGACTCTAGTTAACTGACAGTCTCAGTATTCATCATCTTCCTCCTCCTCTTTAACAGAGTCAGTTCCCACTTCATCATAATCTTTTTCTAGAGCTGCCATATCCTCCCTTGCTTCAGAGAACTCTCCTTCCTCCATGCCCTCTCCCACATACCAGTGTACAAATGCCCTCTTAGAATACATGAGATCAAATTTGTGATCTAGCCTTGCCCAGGCCTCTGCAATGGCTGTAGTGTTACTCAGCATACAGACGGCACGTTGGACTTTGGCCAGGTCTCCTCCCGGAACTACAGTAGGAGGCTGGTAGTTTATTCCCACTTTAAACCCAGTAGGACACCAGTCTACAAACTGGATAGACCTCCTGGTTTTAATTGCAGCTATTGCAGCATTGACATCTTTTGGCACCACATCACCCCTATACAACAGACAGCAAGCCATATATTTACCGCGTCGAGGATCACATTTCACCATCTGATTTGAAAATTCAAAGCAAGCATTGGTGATCTCTGGCACTGACAATTGCTCATGGTAAGCCCTCTCTGCTGATATTATGGGTGAATATGTGACCAGTGGGAAGTGGATGCGAGGATAAGGCACTAAATTAGTCTGGAACTCAGTCAAGTCCACATTCAATGCCCCATCAAACCTCAAGGAGGCTGTAATGGAAGAAACAATTTGTCCTATCAGTCGATTTAAGTTGGCATATGAAGGACGTTCAATGTTCAGATTTCGGTTGCAAATATCATAGATGGCTTCATTGTCTACCATAAAGGCACAGTCCGAATGCTCCAGAGTTGTGTGGGTTGTCAGAATAGAATTATATGGTTCTACCACTGCAGTAGAGACTTGTGGAGCAGGATAAATAGAGAATTGCAACTTTGATTTTTTCCCATAATCGACCGAAAGACGTTCCATCAACAGGGAAGAGAAGCCAGAACCTGTACCACCTCCAAAGCTGTGGAAAATTAGAAATCCTTGAAGGCCAGAGCACTGCTCACTCTGCAAACATAAAGTACAAAAATTAAAAAAACAACACTTTTCTGTTAGGTACCATAGTAACAACTTTAGATGGTCTAGACCAGGGGTCTCAAACTGGTGGCCCTCCAGCTGTTGCAAAACTACAAATCCCATCATGCCTCTGCCTGTGGGGGTCATGCTTGTAACTGTCAGCCTTGCAATGCCTCATGGGACTTGTAGTTTTGCAACAGCTGGAGGGCCACCAGTTTGAAACCCCTGGTCTAGACACAGTTTGAACTGGCATATCAGGCACATACATCCTTCATGGAATATAGAACTAGCTGACATTGGAGCACAGCAAAACATCCATATACTATCAAGTGTACATATTCTGTGCATCTAGAACCAAAGTTTTGGTTCTGTTATTCTGGAGTAATGGGCCAATACAACTTATGATTTTGGTTTCTCCTGTTCAGTGCCAATTAGTGCAGTCCCAGGTCATCCAGCACGCAGGACTAACATGGCCAACTGCACTCAAACCCCCTCCCCAGGTGGAGCCAATAGTGGTGTAAGGTTTGTAACATGCACTGAAATAGTTACCTCAACTTTTGAAGTTGAAAATGAGGGCTATTCAGGGAGAGCGTGACCTACAGAGTACATAGCTAAAATCTAAATATAGTCAAGTTATGATGGCTGGGAGGGGACAACATTGCATCAACGGGTGCCTGCAATGGCTACCCCCCCCTTAAGCTGCAGACTAAGCATCTAGGGACGTACATATGCTATGGCCATGGTGCTTTGCAGCCATGGCATGACTAACCCCATGTCAAACACCATTCATGTAAATGGTATTGCTCTGTAAGTGTCCAGCAACTGTGTGCAATGCATATGGAAGTGCGGGGTTGAAGGGGTTAAAGCAGGCGTTGAGGTGATACAATGCAGTCTCAAATGTTCCCTGAAAAACAATCCAAATGCCAATAGCTCTTCAGAGACCAAAGAAAGTGTGAACAAATTCGTATTTTTTTTTTAGAATTGTGCGGGTTAGCCATTGCAGAGCCATTTCTGTGTGCGTCATTAAAAAGAACAATTTTGTACACAGCCCTGACATGCAAAGGTGTGAACCTAGCCTTCTAGTGGGTTAACACCAGTGCACCGTTTTAAACCCCAGGGTGATTGTATGTGTGGTTTAACTACTTCAGCCCCGGACCATGTCGCTGGTCAAAGACCAGGACAGTTTTTGCGATTCGGCACTGCGTTGCTTTAACGGACAATTGCACGGTTGTGCGATGTGGCTCCCAAACAAAATTGACTTGCTTCCCCCCCCCCCCACAAATAGTTTGTGGTGTTTGACCACCTCTGTGGTTTTAATTTTTTGCGCTATAAACAAAAAGAGCGACATTTTTGAAAAAATGCAATATTTTTTACTTTTTGCTATAATATCCCCCCCCCCCCCCCCAAAAAAAAAAAATCCTATTTTTTTATATACTTGCCGTAAAATCCTTCTGTCGTCCATGGACAGACACAGCTCCTTAAATCTTGAAAAAGTGGGTTATGTTCCTGTTCATAGGAGAGGACTAGGCAGAACATGTTATTTCTTAAAACATGCAACTTTAACAGAGTTGAACAGCCCTGCCCAGGGGGTGGTCCCTCCGGTCATAACCCCTCACCCTGCAGCAGGCAGCTCAGTTTGTCAAAAACAGTACAAAACAAAACAAAACAAAACAAAAAAAAGGGAGGGGGTGGGGGGAGAACAAAAAAAATAAAATACTATTTTCTCTTTTCGTCCATGGACGGACACAACTCCTTAAGGCTGGGTTCACACTGGTCCGACAAACGCTCCGACATTTGGAGCTCATGTCGCATGACGTGTGAAAAATCAATGTTTCCCTATGAGAGCCGTCTTAACTGGTCCGACACAAGTCGGTCCGACTTTGAAAATGCTCCCTGTACTACTTTGGTCCGACTTTGGTCCTACTTCAGCCCATTGAATATCATTGAAGTCGGATCAAAGTAGGATCCTTGTCCTAACCATTCGACATTTGACATCCGACATTGTGATTACAGCAGCAGTCAAAGGAATTTATCTCACTCTGGGATTGTTTTGATTGGTCAAAGGACAAGTCAGACTAGCACAAAGTCGTATCAAAGTAGTATCCTGTTTATGAAAGTCTGATGGATGTCGGACCGATGTAGGATCAATGTAGGACTGATGTCGCAGAGCAAAGTAGGATGAAAGTTGTATGACTGTCGTGTCGTACCAGTGTGAACCCAGCCTAAATCTTGACAAAGTGGGACGTCCAACAGTGTCAGAAAAAAATAAACGAGGGGTGAGAACAGCAAAAGACTTAACTGCACCCCAAACAGAGCTCCTCAACGGAGGAGTTGCAACCTCAAACAGCCACCTACAAAACCTTGCGGCCAAAGGAAGCATCCGAAGATGCACTCACATCAACCTTGTAAAAAAAAAAAAAAAAAAAAAAAAGAGAAAGTGTGAACAGACGACCAGGTTGCCGCCTTGCACACCTGTGAGAGAGACGCCTGATGTCGGAAAGCCCAGGAGGCACCAATTGCCCTGGTCAAATGCGCTGTGGCAAGAAAAGGGAGGTGCCCACCCCTTAAGGGCATAGGCCTGGATGATGGTCTGCCTGATCCACCTAGAAATGGTGGTCGACGAGACCGCCAGGCCCTTCAGTGGACCAGACACGAACAGTGAGTCAGATCTCCGGAACAAAGTAGTCAGGTACACCCGTAGGGCACATACCATGTCCAAGGTATGTAGCGCAGCCTCCTTGGGATGCGACGGCCGAGGACACAAGTACAATGTTTTAGGTGAAAAGCCGAAACTACCTTAAAAAAGTAATGAAGGTTGCGGGCGTAGCACCGCTTTATCCTTATGGAGGACCAAATAAGGCGACTTGCAAGACGAGGCTGCCAATTCAGAAACCCTTCTGACCGATGTAATGGCAACTTTCTGAGAAAGCATAGAGAGGAATCTCCCTGTTCTCAAAGGGAGGTTCCTGATGTACCGAGAGCACCAGATTCAAGTCCCACGGAAGAAGCAGTGGTCTAATCGGTGAACCACGTGTCGGACCCCCTGTACAAACGTACTTACCAGTGAGTGAGCCGCCAGGGGTCATTGGAAGCCAGCCAAGGCTGAAATCTGCCCCTTAAGTGCTTAAGGCAAGTTTCTGATCCACTCCGTGCTGTAACAGCACGATCCGAGAAACCGAATATGCCCGTGGGCGCCATTCCATCTCTTCACACAGATGTACGCCTTCCAAGTGTGATGGTAGATCTTCCGGGAAGATGATTTCCGGGCCCTCAACATGGTGGAGATTGCTGAATCCGACAGACCACGATCCCTTAGTACCTGGCTTGCAATAGCCATGCTGTTAAAGCCAGCGACTGTAAAGCAGGATGAAGTATGGGACCTTGAGACAGAAGGTCCTCCTGCAATGGCAGACGCCAGGGAGCGTCTGCTACCAGTC
The DNA here is from genome assembly GCA_029206835.1 of Rana muscosa. Lineage (NCBI taxonomy): Eukaryota > Metazoa > Chordata > Amphibia > Anura > Ranidae > Rana > Rana muscosa. The sequence goes on along the minus strand of CM055118.1, from coordinate 620,485,558 downwards.
TCATGAGGTCGGCGTACCAGGGACGCCGGGGCGATTAGAATCACCAGAATCCCCTCTGCCTCCACTCTGCGGAGTAAGTGAGGCAGCAACTTCAGTGGGGGAAAGGCATAAATTAGCCAATACTGACCCCATGGGGCCACCAACGTGTCTGCCCAGGGATCCCTGGACCTGGCCACAAACCTTGACACCTTGCGATTGAGCCGAGAGGCCAGGAGATCCACATATGGTGTGCCCCATTTCTGACAAAGGATTTTAAACACAGCGTGTAGCAACTATTCCCCCTTGGTCCAGCATCTGGTGACTTAGGCCCCATGCACACAGGACGCTGTTAACTTGCGTTGAGGCAGTTGGACACTTTTTTCAAATGCCCCTGAACTCAATGTTAGTGTGCAGATGCAAAAATTTCCACGTTTCAGACGCTAAACGTGGTACTGGCGTTCTGCCACGATTACGTTTATAATAGTTTTTAAAGGTGACCTATTTTTTTACATTAGAAATCTCAAAAATGTTGCTAAATGAAAAACATTAAAAAATAATATAATAGCTTGCATTGCATACAATCCACAACTTGTGGCAGGCGACGTGGCAAGTGGACAATCCACAACTTGTGGCAGGTGATGTGGCCAGGTGACATGACAAATGGAAAATCCAACTTGTGGCAGGTGACGTGGCCAATCCACAGCTTGTGGCAGGCGACATGCTAAATGCAAGTACACTGCTGCTACTCACTCTGGTCTCACAAAATGGCTGAAATGGTTAAATAACTTTGAGCTCAGGGAGGATCTTATGTTTAACTAAACGCTTAGACGCAAACGCAGTAAAATGCAGCTAAAACACAGCCAAAATGGAAGTTTCTAAACGCCGGTTTCAGCCTTTAAAAAAACATGCATTCAGCAGAGTTTGCTCTGGGGTCTCGTGTGCATGGGCGCCTTAGATAGTCCACCTGCCAGTTATCTACGCCCGGAATGTAAACAGCGGACAGAGCCGGTACGCTCCTGACGGCTCATCTTAGGATGTGAGCTACCTCCGACCAAGCTCCTTGTTCCTCCCTGATGGTTGACATAAGCCACCGCCATGGCGTTGTCCAACTGGATGCCCTTGAAGTCTCTGCGGCCACTTGGAGAGGCACAGCCTGATTGCCCGAAGTTCAAGGACATTGATCAGTAGGAGAGATTCTTCCAGAGTGCAGCGGCCCTGGGCTGACTGAACCCCCCCCCCCAGACTCTCCGCCCAACCGGTCAGGCTGGCATCTGTCATAATTGCAGTTCAGTGGAAAGGAAGGAAAACACTTCCCAGATCGAAGAGCCAGGGGATGTCAGCCACCAAGTCAGAGAGGCCCTGACTAGGCGACGTACCTGAATCTAATGATCCAGAGAACGGGGATTTATTCTATTTGGATAGAATCTCCTTCTGCAGCACCCGAGTATGGGATTGGGCATACGGTACTACCTCGAAGGAGGCTACCATGATTCCCAGGACTCATGCAGAAAACGGAGAAATTACCATTTTTGGGATGTTAACGACCTCACTGCAGCCTGGAGCGTCTGCAACTTCTCTGGATGGAGAAAAACCTCTCACCTCTGATGAGTCCAGAATCAGCCCCAGGTATTCTAGGCGCTGAGTTGGAACCAAACACCGACTTCTGGAGGTTCAGTATCTATCCAAATTCTTGGAGTCTGACTATAGACACGTCCTCTAGTTCTGAGCTGGAAGCAGCGCTCAGGAGAAGATAGTCTAAGTAGCCTACGACGGCAATGCCTCGCTGTCTCAGCAAAGCCAGAATCGGGGAGAGCACCCTGATGAAAACTCTTGGTGCCGACGCTAGGCCAAAGGGGAGAGCCACAAATTGATAGTGGTCCTCCGACCGCGAAACACAGGAACCTCTGGTGCCTGTCGCATATGGGGACATGCAAGTATGCATCCTTGGTGTCCAGGGACGTCAGAAATTCCACGGGATGGAGCGCAGCTACCACCGAGCAAATAGATTCCATCCTGAATTTCCGAACCTTCAAAGGCATTGAGGGCCTTGAGGTTAAGGATTGGACGAACTCCGTCCTTCTTTGGGACCACAAAACAGATTAGAGTAGAATCCCTGAAACCTGTCCTGCGGCAGTACGGGTATGATTACCCCGTGCCTCAACAAGTCTTGAACTGCCCCAGTCAGGCCAGACAGACGAGACGGTAGGAGAGGAAGATTTGAGGGAAAGAATCTGGTTTGGTGGACAAGAAAGGGAAAAAAAAAACAAAAAAAACCCATCTTGTACCCTGAAGTGATCACTTCACAAACCCACTGGTCGTAAAGCAGGGAGGTCCACTGAGCTGCGAAGACGTCTCCCCACCCAAGCATCGGGTGGGGGGTAAGACTTCATGCGGAAGCGGATTTGTTTGCAGGCTTGAATTTGCTTGCGCACCCAGGGATGCTTCTGTCCCCCAGCTGAACCCTTATCGGCTTGGGAGGGTCTGCTAGCGGGTCCCGACTGACGAAAATACCGCTTGTGCTGGGAAGGAAGGCCCGTTTGCGGGGCGGCCCTTTACCCTTGGTGGACTGAGATAGAAGTGTGCCCTTACCTCCAGTGACATCCTTAATGTCGTCCAGTGAGGCACCAAAAAGCCTCCCACCTTTGAAAGGCAAATCCGTTAGAGCTTTCTTAGAAGCTTGGTCCGCGGACCAGCATTTCAGCCATATCAGGCGGCGCAAGACCACCACGGATACAGAGGCCCTGGAGATTAAAAAGGAGTCACATCCAGGATTGCATCACAGACATACACCAGACGATGCACCTGCTGGTCGGCCAGTGTAGCAATTTCCTGTGGGAGCCGATGCTCCTCTACTTATACAAAAAGTGAAGTTCAGGCCTTCTCCCACTTTCTCGGCGCTATGGGCCCAATGGATTACTAACAGCAGATATCACCCAATGATCAAGTGTTATCAAAAATCATTTAAATTATAAAATTTTAAATCAGCTGCCGCTTTTAAACACAAAGTGCACAATAATAAAAATATGTTCGTGAATCTAAAACAAGTAAAACTTGCCGGTTACTAACGCAGCGCTAGTCAAAAGGAAAATTAATGACAATTCTACATATGGAAGTCCATACGCAAAGCAGCCACTAAATTCATAATAGGTGGCAGGAATAACAATATTCAATCTGTCAGGTAGAGTTTGGTTGCATCTAGTGGGATCTTTTACTGATACTCATTTTCCACAATGTCCGTGGCTCCCCAATACTTCCCCCTTAAACAGTCGCCCCCTTTGGGGTTCCTACTCACCAAATCAATGAATTTAGTCACTATCACTGTGGATCGGCCGCTCATCCTCCGCCTCTCACGCAGATTAGAATTAACCAGAAGTATCTAGCATTCCAAAGATGTATTAAAGCAGACACTGCAGCTCTAGATCACCAATTGATCCTCCGCCTCTCACGCTGATTCACAGGTACAGAGTTCTTCCTGGTTATCTCCCAAAAAAAAAAAAAAAGAGATAGTGTAGTTCCGTATTTTGGCTTTTAATTTAGCAATCTTCATACAGCATTTAAAAACTACTGTCCATAGTACAGCTCATTAGATAATAGAGCACTGGAGCGCAGATGGAAAACAAACGTCACTTCCTGTTGCCGTGAGGTCACCCCCTTAAGTGACATTTGTTTGCATTCCATCTGCGCTCCAGTGCCAGGAAGAGGTGAGTGTGGAGATCCACGGTGGACATGATCAACACAGACCCTACAGCACTAGGAAGCCTGGAACGGCACTCTATTTTTTATCCAATGAGCTGTACACCACCTGCTGCCTCTGGAATGTCTGGGGAAAGAATACCAGCTTCAGACTCCATTCTGACCCACCTTAGGGACCAAGTCAAGACGCTTGTAACAAAAAAAGTCCACCCTCCTAGCTGCACTGACCGGGGGGTTACCCAGGTACTCGCCACCCAGTCAGACTGCTCAGCGCTGTGTGTCTGCCTGCTTCACACGCTGTGTGACTGAAGTGTTTGAGGTAAATAGCGCTATTCGTGCAGTTCAGGGAGCATCCAGCACTAGAGGATAAGCCATACAGTGAAAAACCACATCCAAAATGGCCGCCAGACTCCTCAGGGAAAAAAAAGGGGTGCAGGCTACAAGAAAATGGCCGCCCACCATGAAGACCTGCGCCACAGCACGGCCACAAGAAAATGTCCGCCAATGGAATTTCTCAATGTAAAATATAACCACCAGCGCTACAAAAAATGGCGCCCGAGCACCTGAGGCGGACGAGAAGGCCACAGGGATGCAAAGCGGAGGCTCCCCAGAAAACAGTACCCCCACAGAAGCAGACCCTGATAGCTGCACAGCCCCCAACCAGGATATGGAGACCCCCCGCACTGGGGAGGAAAATGAGGGGGACAGAGGGAGGACAGGGGACCCCCTAATGACCCTCTAGGAAGCCCAGCTGTTCCAAACTGGAAAAAAAAAAAAAAAAAAAAAAAAAAAAAAGGGAACTGTACTTACCCGTCCACGCGTGGACATGCTGGGAGCGTTCAACAGACTCACCGCCGGACATACGGAGTGGCTGTCGGCCATGGCCCACTGTTATTGAACCCCGAGTAGGTCAGTCATATGTGGGCCCCAGAGCAAAAAAAAACAAAAAAAAAAAACTCACCGGCCACCCCTGGAGCAAACGGGGCATGTTGTGGCCGACCCAGCGCTCAGCCAAGGTCTGCTCACGCTCGAAGGCCCGACTGGGGGACTACCAGGATCTATAATATCCAGCCGGCACTTGATAGAAGATCTCGGGATCAAAAAATAAAAAAAAAAAATTGTAGGACTCTAGGCCCAAGGGGGAGCCAGGTCCATCTCCTCTACTAGACAGAAAGAAAAAAAAAAAAACTGGAGCTGCATGCTGCAAGGTGAGGGGGTTACGACTGGAGGGACCACCCCCTGGGCAGGGCTGTTCTCTGTTAAAGTTTCTTGTTAAGATAACCAACATGTTCCTGTTCATAGGAGAGGACTAGGCAGAACATAACCCACTTTGTCAAGATTTGAGGAGCCGTGTCAGTCCATGGACGAAAATAAACCCCCCCCCGATACGTATTCTACATATTTTTTGGGGGAAAAAAAATTGGCCTGTGCATTTTTCTGAATGCGCATCAAAGTTGCAGTATGCAGGACTTAGACCATACCCTTTCATGAAGGTGCATCAAATAGAAGTCAGATGGAGCACACCTAAAAACCACACAATTGCTCTGGCCAAACCGCAGAGGTGTGAACCCACTATTCAGGTTAAGAAAAAGTGAATAGGTGGGGGGTCTGGGTAGCAAGAGTAGGTTATTGAAGAGTGGAGCAAAAGTTGAGAAGGTGCTAGGCTTCATTTACAGGAACAAGACAGATTTAGAAGCACAGTAATAGAAAGGCTATCCAACAGATTGGTGTGTGGAATGTCCAGAAGCTACAGGGATGCATGCAGTGAAGATTTATGGAGGGAGAGCAGACAAAGATGGGTTAAAGTCAACAGAAGAAAAGAGCAGTGTGGAATTACTGCATGGTTGTGCAGACAGCTAGGGTTGCAATGAGCCATGTGGCCAGGAAGAACAAGTTGAGGGTAGGAGTGGCACAATAGTTGCAGTAATGAGGGTTAAGGCAGCGTTGGAGTGGCTGGAATGGAAGTGATAGGAAATACACAATGTGCAGCATCATAAAGGGAGAATGACAGTCTATCAGGCGAAGTGGCAGAAGCTCCCAGTGCGCCCGACCCCCCCCCCCCCCAAACAATTTAGAGTTCAGTAGATGCCTTAGTGTTACAAGAAATCGCACTGCAACAGATCCGCACAGGGAGTCCCCTTGATTGCAGCACGGTGTCCGAAGAGGCCGAGCTTAGCCTTGCCCTTTTCTTTTATAGCCCCACCCATGAGTCTCTGCGGTAGCCAAATGCGGGGTTCTGGGCAACGTAGTCTATAGGGCCTTAAAGGAGACCCCGCTACACTAGTATTAATACCAGACATGCTCTATATTAAAGTAGGGATACCATATGTACCGAGACAGGAGCTGGATCAACAGCACCCAGGTGCAGTAATTAAGCAATAGATTAATCCAGCAAAGAGCTAGCAAATTGGGTGCCTTGTATTAACAGATGGGGTCCATCAAAAGAAGCCCACGCGAGTTAAGAGGAAGTGGCATTGTTTCCTCTATTGTGGGAGTCATTAGTTTGCACCCTTGCTGGACCTGGCCCCTTACCCATTACTGTAACAGTCAAGTCAAAGCCAGTCTTAAAGTGAGGCGACCAGATTTTTTAAATTAAATCCAGGGATTTTTTTTTTTTTTTTTTTTTTTTACTAGTGATAGTGGCAATCGACTGTCCATCGCTGCCAGCCTCACAGCCTGGGCGTTGGCCAGGAATGCCCATAGCATACACATACAGGACTTTTTCTGCAAACTTTACCAAAAATCACATGGTTTTTCTGCCCTTTACCGCCACCCTTTGTTAACTTCTGCTATTGTTGGTTGATTTTAACATTGGTTCTGGGCATGAGTGTTTGTACTATGGTCCGATGGATTTCTGTACACACGATAGGACATTTGTTGCCGAAAAGTTTGTCTGTTTGTAGAGCGAACTTGTGTCGATGAAAACCAAAGAAGTTTGTCCGATGGAGCGCAAACACGGTAGGATTTTTTTGAAAACCTGCTCATTTTGAAGTTTGTTGTCAAAAAGTCCTACAGTGTGTATGGGGCTTAACTCTCCGGGCCCAGGCTACTACTGGGTGGGGAGCGGAGGAAGATCATTCCACCAGGGAAGGCAAGGAGATAAGCAAGCAGGCAGCTTGCTGGGACTTGAGCCAAGGCAGAAGAACATGCGAGCAGAGCTGAATGGGCATGCACCCGAAAGTGAAGAAATATTCCCTCCGCTCCAACCAGCACATGATCAGAAAGGGGCACAGATAATGGGGGGGGGGGGGGAAGAAAAAAAAACACCTCCCCTAAGCTAGTAGAAGCAGAGGGCGTGCAATTCAGATTTTTTTTTAATTCTGCACTGACTGTCTTTGAAATTGCCCCACCCCTTGTTCAAATCCAATCCGGGGACCAACTTGGTCCGGAAGACAGTGTCCTCAATCCGGGGACTGTCCCCGTAAACTAGGGATTTCTGGTCACCCCATCTTAAAGTGATCGATCATTTTCCCTGTATGCACAATCATATATCAACTACCAGTAGGAAGAAATTATACATAAATTACCAGCTTCTGCTCTTAAAACCCTCCATATACCCCAGTCACACAAGGCCTTGCAGCTTTTTACAGCGATATGCTGGGACCATAATTTTCAGTCCTTCAACACTTACAGGCCTACTTGGCGTTAAACATGTTCAGACATTTCAGCATTAAAACCAAACTTACCATTTTACGCATTTTGTCCATAACTGAATCAATTATCTCCTTTCCAACAGTATAGTGACCTCGGGCATAATTATTTGCTGCATCTTCCTTGCCACAAATGAGCTGTTCAGGATGAAAGAGGGTACGATATATTCCATTTTTGATCTCACCTAAAAATATTTCAAAAGGGTGCACTTGATTGCAATCTTTGACTGTTTTGTTGCTTAAACAAATATATGAAGCTGCAATGGACCTAACTAAAGTTAGGCCTAGAGAAAAAAAACAAAAAACTCCAGAAGTAGGGTATTATTGTAGGTCCAAGTGGGGCAGAGGCTCGGATCAAACTTCTCCCTGCAAAAGTGAAGACAGCTACTTGCCTAGCCACTACATCCTTTATCTTCCAGACAACTCATTAGGTTGCAATTGCCAACATTTAGGACCAAGCTTTAAAAATATGGACTTGACCAAAAAAAAAAAAAAAAAACCCAACCCCCCCCCACATCTCATCCTGATAAGTCAGTCATAACTTCCATTCTGCTAGGATACAATACATCTCAGGTTTGCACTGGTAGGAGGTCGAAATCAAACCAAGCAGTATCACAAGGTATTAGGAGGGATCTGCCTGTAGGCAGGGGTTATTTGGTTGCCCCTTTAAATCCTTCCACAACTGGAGGCAGCTTCAAAGCCTTCCTAGAAGGATCTCATTAAAAGCCTAACAGAAAGGGATGGGGTAAAGAATTTTAAATTATTTATTTTCCACCTCAGGATGGGGACCCCCTGCTATTTGGAATAGAAGGTACACTGCCACATAAAGGGTACTTGGCATTCAGGAGGATTCACTTAATAGAACTCCAATCATGGACTACCGTAATAAAATAGAGTTGTACTGACCCTGTTACTGCTTTGAGTGTCTGAAGGGAAATCCAGTTACCATTGATTTGTTACGAAAAATAAAAAAATAATAAAAAAAAGAGAATCGCACCTCACACTAGTGGTAGATCGGGGAGTAGGATACATATGCTGCAACCATGTGAAAAAATAGGATTTTTATAACAGCTTACCTGTAAAATCCTTTTCTTGGAGTACACCACGGGACACAGAGCCAGTCATTACATAATGGATTAAGGGTCACCAGCGGTGATTGGACACTGGCACAACCAATGGAAGACAGTTCCCCTCCATATAACCCCTCCCATCAGGGAAGTACCTCAGTTTTGTAGCAAAGCAGTAAGGTTCCCATAAGAAGGGGGGGACCTCTGTGTCCCGTGGTGTACTCCAAGAAAAGGATTTTACAGGTAAGCTGTTATAAAAATCCTATTTTCTTTATCGTACACCACGGGACACAGAGCCAGTCATTACATAATGGGACGTCCCAGAGCAATGCTCATATGAAGGGGGGGGAGACACAGATCAAAACAGGCCGCTTGCGGACCAGAAGCCCTATACTGCTGCCTGCAGCACACTTCGCCCAAAGGCGGAATCCTCATGTCCTTTCACATCTATTTGATAGAATTTGGAAAATGTATGGACTGAAGACCAAGTTGCAGCTTTACAGATCTGAGCCATCGAAGCCTGGTGGTGCACTGCCCATGAAGCACCTATCGCCCTGGTAGAGTGCGCCTTAACAGGAAAAGGAGGAGTCCTGTTCTTTAAACCATAAGCTTGAATAATTACTTGTCTAATCCACCTGGAAATGGTGGATTTTGATACCGCTTGGCCCTTCTTGGGCCCATCTGGTAAAATAAACAAAACATCTGTTTTACGTATCTGAGCGGTTGCTTGCAGATACACCTTTACCGCTCTCACTGGATCTAGAGAGTGTAATAATTTTTACCCCGCCGTCCGCGGGTTTGGAAAAAAAGGAAGGCAGAACAATGTCTTGATTCAAGTGAAAAGCCGACACCACCTTAGGTAGAAAAGCCGGATGGGGTCGTAGTACGATTTTGTCCTTGTGACAAATTAGATAAGGCCCTTTACAAGAAAGAGCTGCTAGCTCTGATACTCTCCTAGCAGAAGCTATAGCAATCAGAAAGGCCAACTTCCTACTTAATATAATTAAAGGAATATGGCGAATAGGTTCAAAAGGTTGCTTTTGCAACACTGACAATACCAAATTCAAATCCCATGGACACAAGGGAGTCCTAACTGGAGGATTTATCCTCAGTACCCCCTTAATAAATGTCCGAACTAGGGAGTGAGATGCCAATGGTCTCTGAAAGAAGACTGATAGAGCCGATATTTGCCCTTTGATGGTGCTAAGGGCTAAATTCATATCCACTCCTAACTGGCAAAAAGCAAGAATCCTACTTATTTCATACTTCTGAGGATTCCAACATCTGGATTCACACCAGGAAACGTATGCTCTCCAGACTGATAGATGAGTCTGGAGGCTGGCTTTCTAGCATTAATGAGCGTAGAAAGAGCCGGACCAGAGACCCCTCTCTTTTTAAAAATGTGGGTCTCAGCAGCCAGGCCGTCAACTTTAGCCTTTGTAAGGAAGGGTGGAATACTGGACCCTGTGACAGCAGGTCATGTCGGAGTGGAAACTTCCAGGGCCTTCCTATCGCCGTTTTTACAATCTCGGCGTACCAAGGCCTCCTGGGCCAGTTTGGGGCCACTAGGATTACTGGTATTCCCTCCTCCTTGATCCTGCGAAGCAGTCTTTGTAGAAGAGGGAATCGGAGGGAATGCCTAGATCAGTGAGAACTGATTCCATGGAGTTATTAGAGCGTCTGTCCCGTAGGCTAGAGGATCTCTCGTTCTGGACACAAAGTTGTCCAATTTCTTGTTGAACCTGGCAGCTAGCAGGTCTACATCTGGGTTTCCCCATCTCAGACATATGGCCTGAAAGATCTCAGGGTGAAGAGACCACTCCCTGGTAGCAGCTGCTGACGACTCAGGTAGTCTGCTTGCCAGTTTTCCATCCCTGGAATGAAGATTGCAGAAAGGCAAGGTACATGCTCTTCTGCCCATGCCAGGATCCGGTTCACCTCTCTTTGGGCTGCCCGACTGCGGGTGCCTCCTTGGTGATTGATGTAAGCTACTGCAGTAGCATTGTCGGATTGAACCCGAACTGGGTAGCCCTGTAACCTGTATGTCCAGGTTTTGAGGGCTAGATATACCGCCCGGATCTCTAGCACATTGATGGGCAGGATCCCCTGAGTCTTGGCCCAGGTTCCCTGGGTAGAAGCCTCCTCGAATACTGCACCCCAGTCCGATAGGCTGGCATCCCTAGATACCACCTTCCAGGCCACTGGGAGGAAGGACTTTCCCTTCCGTAAATTCCTGGCTTCTAGCCACCAATCGAAGCTGTGGCGTACTTGTGAGGACAGGCGCATGGGTATATCCAGAGCTTGGCTCTTCCTGTTCCAGGAAGCTAAAATATTGCCTTGAAGTAGTCTCGAATGAAACTGGGCGTAAGGGACCGCCTCGAAGGAGGCTACCATCTTTCCCAATAGTCTCATGCAAAGGCGAATAGACGGCCTCTTGTTTGCTTTGACCTTGTGGATCAGGTCTTTCAGAGACTGTATCTTCGGTTCTGGCAGGTATACCCCGTTTTGGGCTGTATCTATGATCATGCCCAGGTACCCTATCCTTCTTTGGGCCTGGAGAGAGGATTTTTGTAAATTTATAATCCATCCTAAATGCTCCAGGTATCCTACTGTAGTGTGTACAGCGTGACCCAATCCATCCTTTGACTGATCTATTACTAGTAGATCGTCCAGATAGGCTGTTACCGCAATGCCCCGTGTTCTTAGGTTTGCTAACAGAGGAGCTAGCACCTTTGTGAATACTATGGGCGCGGTGGCTACACCAAACGGCAGAGCCACAAATTGAAAGTGGCGATCTTCTACCGCAAACCTTAGGAATCTTTGGTGAGCGGGGAGGATGGGTATGTGTAAATGTGCGTCCTTGATATCTATGGGCGCCATGAATTTTCCGCCCTTTAAAGTGGCGGCCACGGATCGGATCGTTTCCATTCGAAAATGGCGATCGTTCAGGAACCGATTTAGGGATTTTAGATCCAGGATGGGTCTGACATCTCCATTTGGCTTTGGAATCACAAAGAGGTTTGAGTAAAAACCTGAACCTCGCTCTTTTTGGGGTACGTCTGTAACTACCCCTTGAGCCATTAAGTGATTCAAACCTTTGAAGAAGGATTCTCTTTTTTGTGGATCCTTGGAGAGTCTTGAACCTCGGAATTGAGAAGATGGGATCTCTCGAAATTCCAGTTTGTACCCTGAGGATATTGTGGATACTACCCAATTGTCCTGGATTTCTGACCACCAAGTCGCTCAGAACTGACAAAGCCTTCCTCCCACTCGGCCGAGCGGGGGCGCCCCTTCACCGAGAGGCTTTGGGGGCTTGCTTATTAGCTCTTGCACCCCACGGCTTCTTGTTCTTCTGAGCTTGCCCCTTGGCTTTTGTGGGCGGCTAAAACAGGCCGCCGCCACTGGTTGGAGTCAGATTTCCCGGGAGCTGGGGAGAGAGCGTTTAAAACAAGGTCTCTTGTTTTTCTTTCTCTCAGGTAAAAGTCGTTTTACCACTTGATCTTCTGTATATATTTTTCTAAATCTTCCCCAAATAGGCGTTCGCCATGGAACGGGAACTTGCCAACAGCTTTTTGCATGGGGTCTCCGCTGACCAATGCTTAAGCCAAAGTACTCTGCGCATCTGTACCAGCTGGAGTGTAAGGCGTGATGCCTGTATGATAGAATCTCTCATGGCATCCACTGTGAAGCATAAGGCTTTAGGCAAATTTTCCCAATTTCTAGCCTGCTCTGAAGGCAGTTCCTTCAGCCCCTGCTTTACCTGTTGGCTGATGACCTGACACATACCGACTGCTGCTACTGCAGGTTGGGTAATTGAGCCGGCCAAAAGGAAGGAGGATTTCAACTTCCTCTCAGAAGGATCTTTTAAACCCTTGTACATTATCCACCGGACATGTCAGGTTTTTATTTACACAAGAAATAGCCGCAACTACCGTAGGCAGGCTCCATTTCTTTAAAAAAAAAAAATTCCCCCATAGGATAAAGAATGTTAAACCTTTTTGGAGGTGAGAAACGCTTATCTGGATGTTGCCAGTTTGCGTATATTAGATCCTCTAGTAACGGATGAACCGGGAAGGAGCATGCACCTTGCAGGGATCTTAATGACCCTAGGGAGGAGACAGGTAATTCCGTTACCTCCGCAGAGGTTAACTTAAATGCACTGCTATAGCATTGTACCTGTGACCTTAAAATCTGGCTCCTCATCCTCTGCTGATGTAGCCTCCTCCTCCTCATCCTCCTCCCTCAGGTACTTCTGAAGGGAGGTCCAATACTGGGAGACCTGCTTCGCTTATTGTCCCTTTTTAGAGGACTTAGCGATTAAGGTAGCAATTTTTTCCTCCAGATTATTTAGGGCAGCTGATAAAGTGTCCTCAGTGACATATACAGGCCCAGGCTTCACTGGGGAAGCCGCCATACCTGACAGAGGTAATGGCTCATCCTGAACAGGTGCATTTAGCAACACAGGAGAGAAAGGTACCGAGTCAGCACAGTTAGAGCCTCCTCTCAGGCGGTGGTGCTTTCTTATCTCTTTTTGTCCGTATTACTTCCCCTGGAAGGCTTACTGTTTAGACAAAATACAAGGTACCTAAATGCATATACTACCGTGTTTAGTTTAGCAAATACATTAAGTATGCAACTTTTAACACATAACTATGCATAACATGGATGTCTTCTAGGAAGTACCCAATCCAACCACATGGAGTCTTACGTCCCTGTATAGCTGCTGTGTTTCTCTGCCAAGAATAAGAGAACTAACGAGCTTGCTTGCTGCTGCAGTGCTTCTCACACTGACAGTCTTTTAAATTTGGCGCCGTTTCTGTGCCTGCGCGCGCCACGTGCCCGCCTTCGCCCCCCCCCCCCCCCCCCTCCGATAAAGCGCGCTCCCGCGCGCGCGGCCCTTAGCGCTATGGCGGTGGCCATAGTGAGAGAGGACTCTCATCAGCCCTTGTTCCCACTTACCTGCATCTGCAAGTGTCTGGTCGGCCACCGAAAGGAGGATCGGGGTGCCCCAGCAAGCTCAGCAGCGGAGGTGACGAGCAGTGTACTTCGCCGAAGCCGACACTGAACAGAGTGAGGTGAGTATATTCAGCTCTTTACTCCCCCCAGTGGTGGAAAAAAAGAAGACATCCACTTTTTGAAAAAGGTCCCAACCTAGTTATGGACCTTCTAATCTCACCTTATCCACGCCGCAGGTTTTTCTGCTGAAAGATTTCAGACAGATACCAAACTTCACCCTTCACGGTGGGCTATGTGTGCCAACCTTCAGGGATATGGGTTCCTATTTAAAGGACACCTCTCCCCTGGGCCTTGTACAAGACTCTTACCAGGACTTTATAGCAAAATAGCGAAAGTGCTGGATCTTAGAGCCCAGTCCTCCGAAGAGAGACATTACAGGCGACGCCTCATGGATGAGGCCCGGATCCCATCCAGATTCAGCTCATTTGTAGGCGTCTTGGATGGATCCGAAAGCATAGCTCTTTTACCCCCAGAGGGTCTCTTTGGTAGAGCTTTCCTTTAGCACCTCCTAACGCGTCCAACACCTTTCGACACTGGCGAAAAAACTGAGGTACTTCCCTGATGGGAGGGGTTATATGGAGGGGAACTGTCTTCCATTGGTTGTGCCAGTGTCCAATCACCGCTGGTGACCCTTAACCCATTATGTAATGACTGGCTCTGTGTCCCGTGGTGTACGATAAAGAAAACAGGCCTGGTGCAAGAGCCGTTCCCAGCCATAGAAAATTGCCAACGGTGCTGCAAAACTAACACCTTTGTTTCTCAAAGTTATTACCCCTACTTGGACCATCGTGATTGCTCCAAAAACCTTTTGATAAAGTCACAAGGGTGTGCTGAAACATGACAGGGTGGGGCCTATGGTGTCATTGCATCCAACTGGAAGTGCTGGAAATGGGTGATGCTGAGGTTTAGCCTTAAGGGGACATTGTACCCAGATATTGTGGCAAACATTTAAAGTGGTGAACTGCTCTCACATTTAAAAGGGATTTGTGTGTGAACAGTGAAGCCCAGTACTATTCTTTTAGCAGGAGCAAGTGGAGTCTGCTCCTGTATGAATCTTCACCAGTATGCAACCAGAGAAATCCCCCAGGAGGGAGAGCTGTGAACCTCTGGGAATAGACCCTGTAAAAGGGGAAGGCGCATTTGACCCATTGCTTACACCAATAGGTCCACAAGTTCAGGTGAGAGCACATGAATGTTAGTGGGACTCACTTGTGGCAAGTATTTAAAGTGCTGCACTGCCGTCCGAGTGATCCCATCTTTTTTGAGCAGAGGAGCAAGTGGGGGGCTGCATATTGGTGGCGATTCAGACAGGAACCAGTGGAGAGATCCCCAGGAGGGAGAGTGGGTAAGCTCTGGGAATAGACCCTATAAAAAAAGGGGAAGGTATATTTGACCTATTGCTTACACCAATTGGTCCACCAAGTTCAGATGAGAGCACATGATGAATGGTGGTGAGACTCCCTTGTGCTGTTGATGTGAAGGATTAAAGAAGTATTTATCACTTTGGATAAGGCACAGTTGAAGGGACTTGTGTAATGGCTATATTTTTCTCACTCAATGTTAAATGGAGCATGTATGATTGATTAATGCAACAATGAAATTGGTTTTGAGCGTTTTTGTTGCTTTACAGTAGCGTTTACTATTTAACTTATTTCAGCACTCAATTAGGGGTAATAACTTGACACAAAATGTGTTGTGCAGCATATTTTTTGCTTAGTTCATATTGATGTGGGAACAGAGGTCAAATCTTACTAGCCTAGCAGGTGTGCGCAGAGAATTTCACTGAGTCTTCAAGACTTGAGGGAACACACGTACCTAGAGCATTTGGCACCCGGGGCGGATCCTATATCTGGCACCCCCCCCCCCCCACATTAAAATGTAAAAAAAAAAAAAAACACCCAACTGTGTCCCCAGCATACCTCTGCATCCTTCAATATCTTTGTCACTACTGTGTACCCCCTCTCCACAGCTGCACCTCTAGACCCCTTTACATTACACAGCACCTTGCACCTCTGGACCCATTTACATTACACAGGGGGGGCGCAAACAAACTGAAAAATAAAAAAATTGCCGCCACTGTGCCCATTACACACCCAAATGCAGCCAGCCCACACTTACCTTCCTTGGGTCAGCGCCGTCCTCCTCCAGGCTCCCTCATGTCTTCTCCTGCCCTCGATGTCGCTTCAACCAATCAGGTTACCGGTAATCAGATCCGATGAACCTGAATCGGCTGAGATGCGTGTCAGTCCAAACAAAGGAATGCACCCCCCGTGCGCCTCTTAATTAGCTATTTGGAAGCCGATTAGAGCCCTCAGGCTGTAATCGGAAAGCCTATCAGAGCCGCTGGCTCTGATAGACACTTCCACAGCCAACCAGCTGCCGTTATTCAGATGGCCGGCGCTCGCCAGGGGGCCGGCCATCTGAATACTGGGCGGCGCGGCAGTGAACCTATGTATTGTTTTTTAGTGGCGGTGCAGGAGCGAGAGGGGGCGGCGCTCCGGCGCCCTCTATGGACGCACCCCGCCACTGCTCTGGATCCCTTTACATTACACAGCACACTGCATCTCTGGACCCCTTTACATTACACAGCACCCCTTTACATTACACAGCACCTTGCACCTCTGGACCCCTTTACAATACACAGCATCTTGCACCTCTGGACCCATTTACATTACACAGCACCCTGCACCCCTTTACATTACACAGCCCCCCACAGCTCTGGACCCCCTGCATGTTACACAGACTCCCCCCTCCAGTGTAGCCCACCCCTTCAGTGCAGATCCCCCTTCCCCATTCAGTACCTCAGATCAGCGAGCGCGGCGGCGGCACATGCACAGCAGGTGAGGTCCCCTCCCCCTGTGTACACAAACAGGGGAGGCGGCTTCACTCTGCACGGCTGTGCCTGCCTATGTGATATCCGGGACCGCTCAGGGCACACAGCCTGCGGCCGCGAGGGGGGGGGATGGTTGGTGGCAGCACTGCAGGGGTGTGTCACCTGCACATCCCCTCCCTCCCCCTTGCATCAATTTGCCACTATAGCTCTGCCTGCCTGAAATCCGGGATCTCAGACACACAGCCGCGAGAGGGGATGGTTGGTGCAGCGGTGTGTCATCCTGCACGCCCCCTCCCCCTGCATCGCCACTATAGATCGCCTCTCCCTGCCTGTGTCTGTCATTGCGCCGCTGCCAAATCCCGCTGCGCTGTCATTGATTTAATCATGGAGGGGGGGTGCCGGCCCGCCCCCCCCAAAAACCTAGGCCACCTGGGTTGATTCCAACATTGCCTGAACCAGCTGAGTGACTTAATCCCACTGTCAGCTGAATCTGGGTCACAGGAGTGCAGAACTAAATGCACTCCTGTGACCAACAGGAGGAGAAGTAGGGTCAAAAGAGCTTTGGCCCTACATCAAGGTTTATTTCATGAGACTGGAAGCTGCCATCGGCTTTTAAAAAAGGTTTTGATTGGCTTTCATGCCGTTGCTTTGATTTCAATGCTTTCTCAGTCACACTTGGACACGTGTAGAGCTCTGTAATGCAGACTTTATTTACAGCATGCTTGTGCCATGTCTGACTCAACTATTGAATTTGGACAGCCATGTAACTAGCATTTCCAAAAGGAGGCAAGAAATAGACATGTGAAATTCGTTTAGTTACGAATTCGTTATCCGTCAAAATTCGTTATATTCGTTGATTCGTAAACATACGAATGGTTCGATAACATTACAAACGAACAACGAATAATCTAAACGAACGAATATGGAAAACAAATAAAATACTAATTTAGTAAATTTGAAACAAACAAAACGAAAAAGTGAAAAACGAAAACATAAAAACAACGAAAACACAGAAAAAAGATAAAAAATAACGAAAATAAAAATGAACGAAAACGAGATATTACGAATATTCGAAAAACAAAACAACGAATAACGAACAAAGATCCATATTAACGAATATCAAAATGAACAGAAAAAAAAATTCCGAATCTTCGGAAAACGGAAATGAAAACAACGACAATTCGTAAAAACTTAAATTCTATTTCGTTAGTTCTGAATTAGTTCTGGACTTTGGCCAATAAGCTTGTCCCTTCCCCTGAAGAGGTCGTCTCTTCCCCCAATGAGCTTGTTTCTTATAGACATGTGCTATAATGTGTGTGTATGTGTGTTTTTCTGTGTTAGACTGCAGTGCATTCCATCCAGAGTCCAGATAGGGTGTGGTTGGGTAGGTTGCACTGTTCTGTTGGATTTTGTGAGTAAATTTTTTACTTGGCAGAGAGAAATTTTGTTTAAGGATATTAAATTGAGATTCTAGAGTCTACATTCTAATTTATAATTTTATTTATGTAATATCTGACATATTGTATTTTTCTTCTTTGTCAGACTACATTCTAGACAGGGTGTGGGTGGTGTTTGATTTGTGAGTCAAAGAGATTGATATAGAAATTATAAATTTCTTACTATTTCTATTACTCCTAGGATTTTCTAAAGTTAGTTTTTTTCCCCTTTTCTGGGACTGTGTTTTATTATATTGCTGTCTGTCTGCCCCTACCTATTTTTTTTGTTGTGTTAGCCAGTGCCACTACTAGGCCAGCCCAGGCAGCATATACTACGTATTCATGGTAGGAGAAGTAGATTAGTATATATTTTTTTTTGCATGGACCGGTAAAATAAGAATACTCCAGTCCTCAATCCCTCCACTCTCAGTCACACCAACTCTCATACCAACACACTCACTTACAAGACTCACACGTCCATTCTCACTCCCAGACATTCCATAGTTGCCAACATTGCAAAAAAAAAATCCGTGACACTTTTTCGCATGTAGGCGGAGCCTTGGTATAATTAGGGGGTGGGGCATTCATTTGAAGATGTGTTATACTTTAGGAGAAAAAAGTGGCACACGAAGCGTGGGCGTGGTTTACGCGGGTAGTGGCTTAAATGAGCGTGGCTCAAAGGGGGTGTGGTTAAAGTCTGAGATGAATGAGGGATGAAGGGAGAAAGAAAGAGGGAGGGAAGGAAAGCGAAGGAAGGATGGAAGGACAGCAGGCCCAGATCCTACACCATAATAGAAATATGTGTATTCCAGAGTTTAACAATCAACAGATAAAGATAATCCAAACATCTGGTGTTAGCTCTTTAATCATCCCGGCACCATGGTTGTTAGGGTGTCAGGATGACTGAAGTGCATTATTTCTCTTATTACATTTTAATATAAAATGAAATCATTCAACTCACCAAAATGCCGAATCAGTGGAAGCCCCGAGTGTCACCTGCCACCAGATGCCATCAGCCGTCCCCAGCGGAGTCCCCCCCTTACCTCAGCCGTCCCCAGCGGAGTCCCCCCCTTACCTCAGCCGTCCCCAGCGGAGTCCCCCCCTTACCTCAGCCGTCCCCAGCGGAGTCCCCCCCTTACCTCAGCCGTCCCCAGCGGAGTCCCCCCCTTACCTCAGCCGTCCCCAGCGGAGTCCCCCCCTTACCTCAGCCGTCCCCAGCGGAGTCCCCCCCTTACCTCAGCCGTCCCCAGCGGAGTCCCCCCTTACCTCAGCCGTCCCCAGTTACCACAGGCATCCCCAGCGGAGTCCCCCCTTAACCACAGGCGTCTCCTGTCTCGGCCGCCATTATTGTTTCCCCTTCCCCGAAGGGGAACAAAATAGAGGCGGAGCCGACAGTGTGGCTGCAAAAAAAATAAAAAATTAAGCTGTGGCGCTGCCAACCCCCGCCCCTTCCCATTACAGACAGACCTGCAGCGGGGCGGGGGGGTGGCCGGCCAAAACACAGATGTAGTACAATAGAAGATAAAGCTGCTGCGGCGCCGCCCACCCCCGGGGAGGTGCGGGGTGTGGGCGGCGCCGCAGCGGCTTTATTTTCTATTGTACTACATCCGTGTTTTGGTCTTCTTGAACATGGCGGCCGGCCGATACATTGTCTCCGCCAGCCGTGGACCTCTAGCGGCGGCGGCGTCCAAATTCGGGAAAAATCGGATTGGCCGGGACAAAATAAATCCGGGAAAAGGGTTTGAATCCCGGGAACGTCCCGGCCAATCCGTGACTGTTGGCAACTATGACATTCTAATTGCAATAAAACCACCAAACCACACAAAAACAACTACAAAAACCACAATATCACTCTCTGCACTGCTCTGCTCCTCCCTCACCACACCACTTACACCCTCTCAAAATGGTGTACAGGGGCGGAGGCTATAGCCGCTTGTTGAAAACGAAACTAAAATACGAGATTGCGAATGGCCGCAATGTATTTACGGGAGTACGAATGCATTTGAAGCACGTGGACGTATTTTAGTTTCATTTTCAACATGCGGCTATAGCCGCGTGTTGAAAATAAAAATAACTAGTAACGCGAGATTGCGAATGACCGCGCCGAGATGTATTTACGAAAGTATAAAAAAAATTACGAATCCATTCGAAGCACGGTAGTAGACACGAATCAAGGAAAACAAAACAATGTTACGAATCAACAGAAACGTCAGAGTAGTGTACAGAAAAACGAAATTATCTAACAAAATTACGAATTACGAATCGTTCAGTATCAACGAAAATCAAACTGTTACGAAAGTACGAAAATAACTTAAACAGAAATACGAATCATTCAATATCAACAAAATTACGAATTTCAAATCAACGATAATAACTTAGACAGAACTACGAATCATTCAGTATCAACGAAAATTAAACTGTTACGAACGAGTCCGAATAGGAAAACTCGCGTCTTACGAAATTACGAATCTTTACGAACATACAGAACGAGGCGAAACGATAGGAAACTAATTTTTTGGTTGTGCACATGTCTAGCAAGAAATAGCAGCCCTATACTTTTTTTCATGGCAGTCACTTAAAAAAAAAAAAAAACACACCACCACTACTTGAGAAAAAAAAGGGAGAGAAAAAAAAAAAAGGAAAAGCTCACGAGAGGAGTAGAAAAACAAAAGTTGACGCCATTACTGATTTTAATGTCTACATCCGTAGTTAGGAAAAAGCGTTTAAAAAAAAAGGTGGGTTTTTAATAGCCTTTAAAAAAAAAAAAAAAGAAAAAAAAAAAAAAAAAAAGAGCTTGGGGCATTGGGAGCCGGCGATGGTCAGGGAGTTGGTTCCAAAGGGCTGTGCCCATAGTCCGCATTAGTCGACCTCCCAAGGATTGGAGTCAGGCGGGTGCTTGGATGATCCCATTTTGGAGCCCTGACCGCAATGCTCTAATTGGTGTGTAATGGGGGGCCATTTCTGTGAGATGAAGTGGGCCCAAGCCCCAATATGCTATAAACATCAGAACTAAGATTTTGAATTGTACTCTATGCACTATAGGTAACCAATGTAGCTGTGCCAGCACGGGGGTGATGTCTATATGGTGTACCAGTAAGTGCGTGCTGCTTGATTCTGTATAATTCGGTTTTTAACCCACTTAAGGGGAAGGCCAAGGCAAAAACCATTGGCAAAGTCTAGTCGGGATTGTACTAGAGCCAAAGTAAGTGTGATTTGGTGTCGATATAAAAGTAGATGTCTGATCTTTCGAATAATTTGCAAATAGAAAGGCATTTTTCATACAGTTCATGATTTGCGGAATCCAGGTAAGCTTTGCATCAAAAATGATTCCAAGGTTCTTGTCTTAGGTTCTGGGCAGTTACCTAGGTCAGATGGCCATCGGGATAGAATGGGACATTGAGGTACAGATAGAAGGCACACTCAGGTTGTGCTGTCAATGGGGTTTACAATGTGCACGAGTAACGTCATGAACAGGCGAGAGTGATATCTCCTAAATGTCAGGTCTTTAAAAAGGTTTTAAAGAAACCAAATAGCACGTTAAACCATACTGTTTGAAATTGAGCCGTCCTTGAGTTTAATACCGCTTTAATAACTTTAAAGAAAAAAAAAAAAAAAAAAAAAAAAAAGTGCAAAGAACATGAATCAAAGCAAGGTAAAGTAGGGGTAGAGCAGGCAAATACAAGCTCAAAGCATGCTTATCTGAACTGCATGTCCTTCTATCAGGAAAGCGCTATAGAGCTTCTCTGGTAATGATCCCCCCCTTGTATAAAGAACTGTAAAGCTGTCCATAGACTGTTCAAATCTGTCGGTTCAGCAGGGACCATGTATGGGCAGGGCGATTGATCAACTTTGGTACAACCAGCCTTTGATTTTTCATGCGAGTGTTGCCATTGCAGCTATAGCTGCAAGCAATCATTGTTCTCATGGTATGAACGAGTCCCCCTGCCAGGAAAAAAAATAAAAAATAGCTCTACGGCAGGGATTCTCCCCCCCCCCCCCCCAATCACAGTCAGAATCGAGCCATTTTCTTTCAAACTGGTTGCAGGGAGAAAGAAATTGCACTATGACCAACTTATGAGTAGGAGGCTTAAGGAAACCTGCATCATTCTCATCTGAGCTGTGTCATGTCAGCAGGAAATTTCTATAAAAGCATTTCCGGTTATCCATCTGGCTTAAAGGAAAGCTGTGCAAAGATACATGTAGGCTGCCATTGTTAAATGCCTGGAGAGGTTAAACATTCGATCAACTTTAAAAATGTTTGAGACGTGACATGAAGCGTACTCCGGGTACAGGTTGCAACTATAATGGCTGCATACATGTTTAAGCCAGGTTAAGGATTTGGAAATATAAATATTGATATGAAATGCATCTTTATAAAAAAGGTGGGAAACCGTTAAAATAGGATTTTTGGTACTCCGAAAAGGATTTTCCGATTTGATGAATTCATGGACTGACACAGCTTCCAATTGACAAGTGGGTATTATCCGTTATTTAGGAGTGACTAAGCAGGAAGAAAAAAAAAAATTGCATCACACCTTCTACAGTATTGCCCAGGGGGTGGACCCTCTGCATATATCCCCTCACTCTGCATCTCGCAGATTAGTTAGTCAAAAAAGCAGTACAAACTTGAGGGGTGGGTGCTGCGTCGGTCCATGAACTCAGAGAAAAGGATTTTACGGGGAGTACAAAAAAAAAAAAAAAAAAAAAAAGGACAGCCAGGGCAGATATCTGCCCCTTAATAGTACTTAAGGCAAGCCTTTGGTCCACCCCACGCTGCAAGAACAGCAGGATTCTGGAGACCAAACAAGTACGCGGATGCCACCTCATTTCCTCACATGGAAATGTACAGTAGATCGCACTTGGCCAAAGTGCCAAAGCTATGATAAACCTTCCTAGGATGGTTTTCGAGCACTTCTAATAGTCCGAGATTACTGAATCTGACAGACCCCGGTCTCAGAACCTGGTTCTCAATAGCCATGCCATTAAAGCCAGTGACTAAAGCAGGATGGAGTATGGGACCTTGCGACAGCAGGTCCTCCCGTAATTGTAGTCGCCAGACGTACCAGGGACGCTGAGGCCAATCTGGAGCAATCAGAATCATTGGAATGCCCTCTGCCTCCACTCTGCAAAGGAGAAGAGGAAGAAACCTTATGGGAAGGCATAGATTAGTCGATACTGAACCCACGATGCCACCAACGCGTCCGTTGTATCTGCCCATGGGTCCTTCGACCGGGCCACAAACCTCAATACCTTCCGATTGAGTCGGGAAGCCAGAAGATCTAGGTCTGGCGTGCCCCATCTTTTGCAGAGGAGCTGGAACACCTTCGGATGTAAGGACCATTCTCCCTGGTCCAGCATTTGGCGACAGGTAGTCCGCCTGCCAGTTCCACACCCGGCAGTGCCGGTATGCTCCTTTCTGCCCATCTCAGGATGCAAGCGACCTCCGATGCTGCAGCTGAGCTTCTTGTTCCTCCTTGAGGATTGACATATGCCACAGCTGTGGCGTTGTCTGACTGGATCCTGACCGGACGCGATTGCAGCCTCTGAGACCATTTGAAGAGGCACAGCCTGATCGCCCGGAGTTCCAGGACATTGATCAGCAGGCAGGATTCCTCCGGGATCCAGTGACCTTGCATCAACTGAACACCCCAGACTTCCCCCCCAACCTGTAAGGCTGGTGTCCGTCGTGATCACTATCCAATGAAAAGGAAGGAATGACTTCCCGGCCAGCAGAGCCGGTGATGTCAGCCACAATACCAGGGATCTCCTGACTTGGCTTACCCAGAGATGGGCAACTGTTCCATCTGGACAGAACCTCTTTCCAGCAGACCCTGGACCGCCCCGTACAGGGCCTCCCGACGGGTCGGCTCTAGCTGGAGGTTGGAAGGAAATAATCTGTCAGGTGGATACGAGAGAAACTCTTGTAGCCTGAGGAGATCACTTCGCAAACCCACCAGCCGGAGATCAGAGATGTCCACTGAGTCGCAAAGACGTCGTCCCCCACCCGAGAGCCGGGTGGGGGCGGACATTCATGCGGATTTGTTCGCAGGCTTGCGGTACAAGGACGTCTTTGTCCTTGAGCAGGCGCTTTGTCGGCCTGGGGTTTTAACCCCGTTGCGGAAGAAAAAAAAAAAAACACTTGCGTGCAGTAAAAGAGGGCCCTTGGCATGGCCCCTTACCCTTCATGGTTTGAGGAAGCAATGCACTTTTACCTCCTGTGGCATCCTTGATGGGGTCATCTAGAGAGGCTCCAAAAAGTCTGTCGCCCTTAAGGGCATATCCAATAGAGCCTTCTTGGAAGCCTGGTCCGCAGACCAGCCCTTTAGCCAGATCAGGCAGCGTATAGCTACCGCATAACCCAAAGCTTTAGACAGCAAGGGGATAGTATCCATGTCTGACTCGCAGGCAAACCTAAGGCTTTGTACCAACTGGTCGGCCAAAGCTATCTCATTAGGAGAAGCCTCTCGCTCCTTTAACCCCTGGAGCAGAAATTTTGCCCACTCAGTGTCTGAGACACCAAGGCCCCCCGTCAATGCCGGGTGCACCGCTGAGCCTACCACTGTGTATAGGTAGCGAGTGAGTGCTTCAGCTTTCTTATCCACAGGGTCCTTGAAAACAGGAGCCCCTTCCACTGGAATTGTGGTAGCTTTATTACATCTGGACACCATCGGGGGAGAGGTCCATTTCTTCAAAAAAAATCTCCTCAAAGGGGTACTGTACCGCAAGATTCCTTGTATAAGAGCTCATCAAAATAAGACACAAGTTAACACCTTAGCAGTGCGGGTAGGTTTACGGAACCCAAAAGGCGATCGGAGTCTCTGCTGCATTTTCCAACTTTAGCGTATCCCGCACTGCTGTAATAAGGTCAGATACCAAAGCCTTTTCGCATACTGACCTGGACTCACTCACTGTCCGCTCGGTCAGTCTCTGATGCATCAGAATCCGGCCCATGAGCCATAGCTGGGCCTAGTTCTGCACCAGAATTATCCCCGGAAGATTGCAGGGGACGGGGGCGTTTAAAAAATGACAACACAGCGCAGCCCTGCTCCAGATGGAGCCCCCCATGGTGACCAGCACCCTTAGCTCAGAGCCCAGGGAGGAGGGAAGGCAGGGAGAGAGGAAAGAAAGGGGTCATAATCACTTACTTGATCTCTCTGGGAATGTCCAGCCAATGTCACCCTGCCGAAGCGGGGGAGCTACTTACCCTTCCTGCGTGTATCATGCTGGAAGACATTCCAGACTCATCATCATCCGCGCATGGAGGTGACCGTCGGCCAGGCATTCTGTGATTGAACCCTGGGGAACGATCATATGCATGCCCTGGAGTGTTTAGCTCACCGGACAGGCTACTGCAACTCAGCCGAAGCTGAGCAGTCCTATGCAAGCCTAGGAGCGCAAGCTCACCGGACAGGCTACTGCGACTCGGCCGTAAGGTCAGCCGAAGCTGAAAACAGTCCAATGCAGGCCCTGGAGCATTGTCTCACCGGCCACCCGTAGAGCGACGGGCAAGTCGTGGAAAACCCAGCGCGTAGCTAGGGTCAGCACACTCGATGGCCAAAACTAGGGGGGGGGGCTACAAGGGTCGAGAACCCAACCTGTAACCCAGTCGGCAGTCCTGGCCCACCTCACATCAGCACACAACGGGATATACCCAAGCTGATATAGGGCGGGACAGAACAAACGTAAAGAGACATTGACAATCAAAAAGCTGCCAAAGCCAGAAAGAATTGATCTCTCGTCCGAAACTTGCTGGTCGTATATTTAGCTTGTAAGGTTGAATGAAGGCCACGCCAGACCTTCAAGCAATCCTGGCATAACTCCCCCACAAAGGCTGCCACATCTCTCTAGTCAAATAGGCTTGCAATTGTTGCAGGCAGGCAGTATGCTTTTCTGCATAGGACACATCCCCTTGAGAATTGTACCAAAAAACAAGGGATTGGTTAAACCCACAAGTGCCTCCCCCCCCCCCACCCTTTATTTTTTTTACCACTACTATTCCTTTATAATTGGCTTTTGGAATTTACAAATGCAGCCATTTAGAAATTGGATAAAAAGGTTTAGTGCTGGAAAATTTTGATAGATAAAAATTGCATTTTATAGACATCTATATAGAGCCAACCAACATGAGAGATGAGGAAGCCATGTTGGTAACCCAAAAGTGGATGACTCGAGGGCCTGATGGCCAAATGAAAAGATTGTACAGTTTCCTCTTTTGAACAAGTACACTGTTAATAACTCGACCATGTGTAAGAAAACTGAAGTCTTGCTGCTGTGCACCCAGTGACTCGGAGGGACTACTTCCAAGTTTTTCTGGAAACTGGATACCACTTTAAAAAACGGAACTTTGCATGACTGGGTGCCATGTTCAATTTAGAGGGTATCTGAGCCAATAGTTGGGTCTGCACTGTGGAGGTGATCCTGTGCTGTCCGTCCTGAGGGAGGAAGCCACTCAAATGGAGGAAACCAGGGGAGGACCCTTCCTGGAAAAGTCATCCACTCTTGGGTGGATGAGGAGGGCCTGGTAATTCTATTTGAGGATGCACCGCAGTTAAAGTTCACCTTACAGTCTGCCGGGTTGACTTAAAGGCTCTTGACTGTTTGGCTGGAAGTCCGGGCATTAAATCCTGTGGCAGAGGATCCTGGAGTATCCAATTTTGTCCACAACCGGTCTGTGGCAGAGACTGGTCCTGATTATAGTTTGTGCATCATTCCAGATGCTAGGCCAGGTGAGGGGCCTATCCGGGTGAGCAATACCCACTCAGGGAGGAGTGGCGACTAATTTGTACTTGAGAAGTGTTCCCCAGTGATCTGTACTGTGTGCCTGAACCTACCCCTTCTCCCTTCTATTACTTTTCAAATGTTTTATGCAAAAGGAAAATAAAACCTAACTGCTTAAGGTTTTACATCTTGTGTGGACATTGGAGTTTACAGAATTTCTTCCTCTAGACAACGAATACTGAGGTAATGTGCAAGGCCCAAAATTAAACCAGCAGCTCCTGCAGGGGTGCTACACATGGTATCCCCATTTCTGGTAAAAGGAACAGAAAAAAACAAAAACAAACAAAGGGCCCTTGCAGGAAAGTGTTGCGATCTTCAACATCCTTCTGTGTGAAATAGTTGCTGTCAAGAGAACTAGATTTACCGTGAGGTACTTTAATGGAAATAAAACCTATTGGAGCAACGGGTGCTCTCAGATTCAAGCCCAAGTCCCAGAGGGAACAAGGATTTCCCTCAAAGTCATCTGGAAGAAGCATCTGGTCACTGGCTTTTGCACCCATCTGCAGCCTGTGAAAAGATAAAGTAGAGATCTGTACCTTAACTGGAGTTGTATGCCAGCCCAACCTCTAGCGCCGACTGTAAAAGGAAGGATGTTGGCTAGAGCGGGAAATAACCTTTTATATCCTCCATGTATTGTTCATGGATGATCTTCTGGTAACCAAGGTCTGAACAACCTCAGACGAGAATCCCTGCACCTCTAGTGTAGCCTATTTCAAGGGCTCAAAATTTTAAGTCCTGAACTACTAGCCAGGCCTTAAGAGTTACTTGCCACCAGTTGCCAAACCCTACCCTGCCCCTAAACACACCCACGTCTCCTCCAGTACATCTCTTCCTCCAACACCTCCCCAGTACATCCCCCACCTCCAACGCCTCCCCCAGTACATCCCTACCTCCAATTCCTCATCCTAGCATATCTCTGCCTCAAATGCCCCCCTCCCAATGACCCACCAGCATGCCTCATCTTCTGATCTCACCTCTCCAGAGCACCTATGCCTCGAATCTCCCCCCAATCCTGTACATCTATGCTTTCAATATTCTCCCCAATCCATAATGATATCTATGCCTCCAATTCCACCACCACCCCCCCCCCCCCCATTCTATCATACCGTATGATAGATTAGAGTGAAGGTAAAATTGGAGGCATAGATATCATGGGTTGAAAGGGGGGGGGGCGTGGAATTGAAGGCATAGATATTAAGGACTGGGGAGAATATTGAAAGCATAGATGTACAGGATTGGGGGAGATTTGAGGCATAGGTGTTCTGGAGGCGAGATCAGAAGATGAGGCACGCTGGTGGGTCATCGGGAGGGGGGGCATTGGAGGCAGAGATATGCTTCAGACCTCCAATTCCACCTCCCTCCCATCCATGATAGCTATGCCTTCAATTCCACCCCCCCTATCCAGCACATGCTTGCTCTCAAATCACACCCCCCTTCCTTCCAGCACACATCTTGTTTAATCCCCCCCATTTCATCAATGCCTCCAGCACACTGTTACTGTACTTACCATTCTACAGCCACAGGGGTCAGTCATCACTGCACACTGAGGGCGGAGCGATGTTTGAGCCTGCCCACTTAGGACCACCCCTCTCCTTAGATGTGCAGCAGAATGAAGGCAGAGGGGCGGTCCAAGGCGGCTCTTTAATGGTGAAGTGCACGGTCTGTGTGCCTAGGTGGGGGGGTGTGCAGAACGGAGGCGGTCCCAGCGGCTTTCATGTATAGTGCAGTGCACGGTGGGGATGTGCAGGAGAATGGAGGTGGAGGGGGGCAGTCCCAGCGGCTTTTGCATGCCCAATGAACAGCACTGAGCCTGGGCGGGGATGTGTGGAAGGAGGTGGAGAGGGGGCGGTCCTAGGCGGCTGACTATGAATTGAAATATCTGCTCTGAGCCTGTGCGCGGCGGAGGGGCACTTGGTATACGTTCCTGTGATAGCACAGCCCTGTCATTACTCGCCCTCATTTGTTTACTCGCCAAATGCGAGTGCAAATTGAGGGCTGGCCTATTCCATAGCCAGGCTATTAAAAGTAGTCTCATTGGGTTGGGTGCCGTTACTGACCTTGCCATGAAAGATTTCATTTGACCAGAGACAAAAGATCAGACAGAAAATTCCATGGCACTGAACGCATCTTGTATGAGGAGTCTTTGCATTGGTATCCTTTTGCAAATATCAAAAGCTGCATGTTTAGTGAAGTCTTCCTGAGAACTACTGCCCGGATACCCCATAGGGCCAATATTGGTATGAGGCATTTGTAGAAAAAATAAATAAAAAATTCGAAATAACCGAACCAATAATTAGATTTTGCTTCCCTGGCAAGAAGGCCAACCTTAACCAAGTGGTTCTTATTTGCAAGAAGACTTTAG
The DNA here is from genome assembly GCA_029206835.1 of Rana muscosa. Lineage (NCBI taxonomy): Eukaryota > Metazoa > Chordata > Amphibia > Anura > Ranidae > Rana > Rana muscosa. The sequence goes on along the minus strand of CM055118.1, from coordinate 620,456,744 downwards.
GTGTCCTCTTGTCAGGCAATGTAGGCTACCAATGTCTTGTCAACCCTACTCAGCCCCCTGGAAGACCCTGAAAGGCTTGCAAGGCTAGAAAAGACTTCCTTCCATTCAAGATACCTAGGGAGTCTGCGTTTTAAAAGCATTCCCATGGCCTTGCGCATCTCCTGGGCTGAGAGGCATGCCTCCGAGTCCGAAAGAAGCACGGGGCCGATGTTCAGAATTCCAGTTCTTATTAAAATTTGTATAGGCACAAAGATTTTCTGATCCATGGACAGCTCAGGTTAAAGAAGGCAACTTGAAAACGCCTTCATGTGCCACCTGGCCCAAGGTACCACCACTGCCAAAAAGATTCCTGGGGCTGTGACAATTCTGTAAAAGGCATACTCCTGAACTGGAAGGGACATCTGGCCACTGGAAATCTCACAAGCCTCCAATGCTCGGCATTGATCGGTACATGGAAGTATGAGTCGGCCGGTCGATTGATACCAACTGGTCCTCCTGCTGAAATGTTCCTGTGAGTGTCTGAATGGACCATCTTAAACCTCTTGGTGTATAGGCACACATTTGATTCCTTCCAACTGAAACAGGCCAGAAGGCTCCTGCCTCAAGTACTAGAAAAACTGGGAAGGTCCCACAGATTCCATGTTTCCAGCATCACTGGCATGATGGCCTTGTAGCAGTATAAAAATCTTGCAAACTCCCCCCCCCCCCCCTTCTGAGATCTGTTGAACATAAATTAAATGAATTCAGTGGTCAACTTTGGAATTCTCCATTGTACTCCATGTCTTCTGGACCCACTGATCTTTGATTGTCATTCAAACTCTCCAGAAGGAGGCTGCAATCAATTTCACTCAGGCCTGGTCCCAACTGGAAGAGACTGATTGGACGCACCTTAGAACATTTTTCCAGTCCTCTTAGCAGCTTGCTCTGGACTATTTCATGTCAAAAGCAACTTTGAGATACCTCCACTGTGATCCATTAAATCTACAGCCTGTCCTATAAGGTTTGGCCTCCTGCACCTTCTGAAGTTCAGTAGGCTTTAGTGAAGGATGGCGGCTTCCTCTTACTAGTCTGGCCACAGTCCAGCCAAACAACCTCCCAATATAGGTTATGTCAAAGGCTTGTGTAGAAGTTCTGTCTGCCCTCCAGTGGCATAACCATAATTCTCTCATAGCAGTGACTGAGTGCGCCAGCGCTTGTAATAGGTTTACCAAAAGCATCAAAAAAAAAGTCAGTTGCTAGATTCAACTGGAAACTATGCCTGTGTTGAATGCAATACCATTTCTGAAGTTTATATAGCAAATTTAACTCTGTTGCTGATTGGCAGGCAAAATCTGTCACTGTATGGATTATGTGCAAGTCTGATAGTAATTGTGGCAATCTGGCAATGTTCCAGATGCATGTCTGCATGAGTGTTTTTGATGCATCAATGAGTTTTGCCACTTTCCAGATGTGTTCCATACAGAAACAATGCAACATTCTACTTTTGTTGACTGCACTAGAATGCGCTGTACTGGTACGAACTAAGTAATTGGTGTGAACCAAGTAATTGGAATTAGTTAGACAGACACTGTCCATGCTTTCTTGATGCAGAATTAAAAAAAAAAAAAAAAAAAAAAAAAAAAAAGCAAAGACACTTGCTGTCCCAGACACTAGAGGGCAGCATCCACCCCTGGAAGTACAATGCATAAACATACATCAGCCATCCTAGTTGGATAAAGTTCAGAGAACCTGTAAAACGGTCTGACGAGGTCTCGGTCATCCAGCAAACGATTTATGCTTTGCCATTATGGGAAAAGACCATCCATCATGAACGAGCGATTTACGCTCTATCGTTATGGGTGTTGCAGCATACTTACTCCGCTATAGCCGCCTTTAAGGCCTTGGTATCTTGCAAAACCACATTCTTGTGAGGCAACCTGTGCAATTTCATTTTACTGTTAAGTGTCGTCATCCTGCAATCGTTGGCAGTTCTTATGCCTTTTGGAGCGTGCGTTCTGGGTTTCTGCTCCTAAAATAATGCAATATACCTTCATTTGCATATGTTCCTTGGGCACTCTTAAGAACCACGTCGCCCCCTCCTACCTTTGCTAATCTGTGCCACCAACAGGTGTGGCAGGCTCATATTTGCACAAAATATGGGAAAAAGCATCTTCCCTCTCAAACATGGAACCCTGTCTCTTGAAGACCCATCTGCCTTCAGCCACTCACTTTAAAAGCATCAGGTGAGTTTCAGGCAGCATTTCCAAAGGCAGACCGCAGACAGTCAGAGTCTGAAACAAAAACCAGCCAGACTGTCAAACCTACAGAAGTACACAGCATAGCAGGGGAGGAGAGAGATATATAGAGAGATAGAGACCCTTCCCAACTGCAGACCTCCAAAATTATTTACCCCATTGCATGGCATCTGGTGGTTCCCATCCTGTGCTGCCCATCTCCCTGCCCCGTGACACCATTCACAGCCGCTCTCAGACTGACAAAGCCAAGAGAACAGTAGGGTGCACTGCATAAAAAAGACCGGAAAAAACCCAAGGGGGAGGCAATGATGACATTGCAGAGCTCATAATACCACACCTTTACAATATATCAATGCCGTTTAACCACTTGCTTACTGGGCACTTAAACCCCCTTCCTGCCCAGGCCAATTGTCAGCTTTCAGCGCTGTCATGCAAATAGAGCTTTCTTTTGGTGGTATTTGATCATCTTTGCGTTAATTTTTTGCACTATGACAAAAATAAAGCGACGATTTAACAAAAAAAAAAAAAAAAGTTTCTTTTTACTATAATAAATATCAATTTAAAAAAAATATATAGTTTTTCTCCTCAGTTTAGGCCGATACGTATTCTTCTACATTTTTTTTTTTTACCAAAAATATCACAATAAGCGTTTGATTGGTTTGCGCAAAGGTTATAGCGTCTACAAAATAGGGCATAGTTTTATAGCATTTTTATTATTTTTTTTTACTAGTAATGGCAGCGATCTTTGTGACTGCGACATTATGGCAGACACTTTTGACACTATTGTAATTTTTACAGCGACCAGTGCTATAAAAATGCACCGGTTACTGTAAAAATGACACTGGCAGGGAAGGGGTTAAATGTGTTGCCTAGGAGTGATTACTGTGTGGGGGAGGGGACTGACTGGGGGAGGTGACCAATCTGTGTCCCTATGTACAAGGGACACAGCATCGGTCCCCTCTCCCTGACAGGACGTAGACAGACACACACACACACACACACACACACACACAGTGTACAGGCCGATGTTCCTGGTGGACATCACGGCCGCCAGGCATGCGCATCGGCATCTCAGTGATGTGCCGGGCGCGCGCGCCCCTCAGTGGCCGGAATAGCCGAGGCCGTCTATTGACGGCCTCCTGGATTTAACCACTTAACGACCGCTCACTGTATATACACACACACACACACACACACGTCTGCAGAATGGCACCGACAGGCACAATCATGTACAGTGTACGTGATCGCCTTTGTACAGTTGGGGGTCCGATCAGACCCCCCTCCTACACAGTGAGCGCCCGTTTATCGTTGGGGAGCGTTCCGAGATGAGGGGGCAGCCATTCGATTCCGGCCACCCCCCTGCGATCGCTCCCAGCGAATGAAAATGCTCCCTCTGCCTGTGTAATGTAAACACAGGCAGAGGAAGTGATGTCATCTCTCCTCGTGTCGGTCTTTTCGTTCCTGGCGCCGAGGAGAGAAGAAGCAGGTTAGTGCACCAACAGTCCACTGACACATAGGCACACATTTCACCCCCCAATCACAGTGTCACTGATTGCAGTGATCATTTATTTTACTGATCACTGCATTTAGTGTCATCTGTGACAGTAAAAAGTTGCAGGGCAGTTAGGTTTAGGCCCCTTTAGGTCCAGGGTAGCCCCCCCAACCCCCCCTAATAAAGGTTTAACCCCTTGATCGCCCCCCAGGTAACCCTTTCACCCCCTAACGCCAGCGTCACTAAGCGATCGTATTTTCGATCGCTGTATTTAGTGCCGGTGGTGCCCTTTCACCAGTGATCACCGTATAAGCGTCACTGGTTACCCAGTTAGTTTAGGTAACCCGTCAGGTTTTTATATAGCGTCGGGTACCCCCATATTTAACCTAATAAAGGTTTTAACCCCCTGATTGCCCCTAGTTAACCCTTTCACCAGTGATCACCATATAAAGGTTACGGGTGACGCTGGTTGGTTAGTTTGCTTTTTATAGCATCAGGGCACCCGCCGTATATAACCCAATAAAGGTTTAACCCCCCTGATCGCCCGGCGGGTGAGATCAATTAGGTTTTAGGGCCAGAGAGGGTCTGCGTCGCCCCAGGCAGCATTAGGTTAGTGCCAGGAACGCTAACACCCATGCGCAAAGCATACACCTCCCTTAGTGGTATAGTATCTGATCAGATCTATACTAGCGTCCCCAGCGGTTTAGGGTTCCCAAAAACAGTGTTAGCGGGATCAGCCCAGATACCTGCTAGCACCTGCGTTTAGCCCCTCCACCCAGCCCACCCAAGTGCAGTATCGATCGATCACTGTCACTTACCAAACACATAACTGCAGCGTTTGCAGAGACAGTCCTGATTCCTGCGACCGCTAACAGTTTTTTTTGTAGCGTTTGATATATTTGCTGACGATAGTCAGGTGCTTTTTTTCCTGTGAATCTTACTAGTGTACCCCTAAATTTAGAGCCCAAAATGGCAAGTCGAAGGTACACTAGAAAAGAGGCCTACGAGATTCTGAGCATGACAGATAGTGAAGGAGGTCACGTATCTGTCAGATTCAGGCTCAGAATATCTTCCCGTAGAAGACAGTGACGTCAGCGGCCCCACGTCAGATAGCTCTGACGATGAAGTTAAGGTCCCTGCTAAGGTCAGGCGTACCCGATCCCGATCTTCTGAGGTTGTTGAGGAGCAAGAACCGCAGGGCTCTCGTATCATGGAGCAGAGGAGTACTAGCGCCGCTATTCCTTCTGGCGAATTGGCAAGCACCAGCGGCCTAGTACAGCCTGGGCGTACATCCAGCACTGCAGTATCACGTGGTGACGTGGCGAGTCCCATAAGTGCAGTTCAAGCTGGCAAGCACAAGTAGTGTCCCACTGCCACCAATAAGAAGACAAAGGCAGGCCCGTCATACCCATAGTGCTCTTCCTGCAGAATTCGCCTATCCTGATTGGGTCCCCACCACTTCTGCAGAACCCGTACTTCCCCCATTCACTGCCCAACCCGGTATTCAGGTGGAAACAGCTGATTTTATGCCAATCGATTATTATTCGCTGTTTTTCACGGAAGATCTCTATAGATCTATTGTGGACCAGAGTAATTTATATGCTGGTCAATTCATCGCCGCTAATCCCCAGTTGCCTTCCATTGCCAAAGATTGGAAACCAATTACAGTTTCAGAATTTAAGACCTTTCTGGGCCTTTCCTTCAACATGGGCACACATAAACTCCCATCATTGCGTGCTTATTGGTCCACGCACCCAATTGACCACATGCCCGTGTTCTCTGCCTCCATGCCCAGGAAACGATACGAGCAGATCTTGCGGTTCATGCACTTCGACAATGAACTTTGTCGTCCACGTGGGGACCCTGAATACGACCGGCTCTATAAAATTCGGCCCCTCATAAACCACTTCAACGAACGTTTTGCAGCCTTGTTTACTCCCGATCAAGTTGTCTGCGTTGAAGAGTCCCCGATTACATTTTCTGGCCGCTTGGCTTTCAAGCAGTACCTTCCCAGCAAGCGTGCCAGATACGGGGTCAAGATCTACAAGTTCTGTGACAGGGCAACAGGCTATGTATGGAGCTTTATGGTTTATGAAGGATAAGATAGTCAGGTTGAGCCGGTCAACTGCCCAGATTACATAGGGAGCGCTGGCAAGATAGTGTGGAAATTGGCGTCACCCTTATTTGGAAAGGGGTACCACTTGTATGTGGACAATTATTACACGAGCGTGCCACTGTTTAGTCACTTGTTTGATCATCAGATTGGAGCATGTGGCACCGTGCGACCTAATCGCCGGGGCTTTCCCCAGCGGCTTGTAGATGCCCGTCTTAGGCTGGGGGAGAGAGCCTGCGTAAAGTGTAATAATTTGCTCGCTATGAAGTGGAGGGACAATAAGAATGTTTTCCTTCTTACCTCCCTTCATGTAGACACGACAGTCCAAATTCCTACAGCGACTGGTGTTGTGGAGAAACCCCTCTGTGTCCACGAATCTAACAAAAATATGGGAGGGGTGGACCTCAACAACCAGTTGTTGGCGCCGTATCTAATTGACCGCAAGGCGAGACGCTGGTACAAAAAAGTGTCTCTATCCTTATTTCAATTGGCTTTGCTGAACGCTCATGTGCTATACAAAGCTTCAGGCGGGACTTTATCTCTTCTAAAATTCCAGAATGAGATTGTCACAGAACTCCTGTATGCAGGCGGTTCTGCACCTCACCATCCAACCAAATGCAGTAAGCCGGCTGCATGAGAGGCATTATACGCATGTCCTCCGAGTACCCCTACCCAACGAGCCCCCCAAAAAAGATGTTGTGTCTGTAGCAAGCACGGATTTAGGCGTGACACCCATCATTATTGTCCACTCTGTCCTGACAAGCCTGGTCTTTGCCTTGGTGAATGTTTTGAACGCTACCACTCAAAAGTGAAGTTTTAGCGTAGGGTACAGCATTTCACAGACTAGGACACACAGGGTCTCCCAAGATGCCATTACATTTTGAGAGACCCGAACCATTACAGTTAAAGTTACAAAAAAAAAAAATTTGTTGTAGTTTTATTGTTCTCTCTATTTTCTCTATTCTGCTCTTTTTTACTGTATTCCATTCTGCAATGTTTTATCATGCTTGCTTTTCAGGTATGCAATTTTTTGTTTTCAGGTGCGCCATTCAACTGCAGCGCGGAAATATTTATCTTGACAGCAACAGCGTTTGCTCCCACGATACATAAAGCCGTGACTCCAGTGCTGTAGGAGGTGATTTCACCACCACATTTAAAAAAAAAAAAAAAAAAAAAAAAGCATATATGCCGAAGCATGGGGGCGGAGGAGCGATTTTGCTCCTAATGCCGCGTATATATGGTCGAAATTCCGACGGAGGCTTGCCCGTGGAAAAGTCCGACCGTGTGTACGTGGCATAACTTTTTTGCGGGAGAATTCCCCCATGCTTCGGGATATATGCCCATCATTAGAAGTGGGTGGATGGAGGGAGGTATTCTAATGGTGGGCATACCCACCGATCAATCTCTTTTTTCGTTCAGCCACCTGGCTGCATGAAAAAAAGATTACAATACATGTCCAACAAGGACCAGCAACGTACTGGTATGTTGCTGGACTTTGAATGGTTATACCAGAATGCCGCCTGTAGGTTTAGGTATCATCTTGGTATTCTTTTCAGCCAGTGGCCAGCTTTCATGTAAAAGCAATTCTAGCAGATAATTAGCCTCTTTTACAAGCAGTGGGAGGGAATGCCCCCCCCCCCCGGATATAAACAGCGCCATTGGGAATTTGGGAAAGCATTTTATCACACCGATCTTGGTGTGGTCAGATGCTTTGAGGGCAGAGGAAAGATCTAGGGTCTAACCCCCCAATTTTCTTCTTCAAAAAAAAGTACCTGTCACTACTTATTGCTATCATAGGGGATATTTACATTCCCTGAGATAATAAAAATGGTAAAAAAAAAAAAAAAAAAAAAAAAAAAAAAGCACCGCTGTCCCCCCCTGCTCTTGCGCAAAGGCGAACGCAAGCGTCGGTCTAGCGTCATATGTAAACAGCAATTGCATCATGCATGTGAGGTATCACCGCGAAGGTCAGATCGAGGGCAGTAATTTCTTTTTCGTACATCACGGGACACAGAGCGACTTAGTCATTACTAATGGGTTATATAGTTTACCTTCAGGTGTTGGCACTGGCCAATTCCAAACCAGAAGTACCCTCCCCTATATAAGCCCCTCCCACCCGGGAGCACCTCAGTTTTTTGCCAGTGTCTAAGGTGTTGGCCAAAGAGTAACATGTGTTTTCACTGGGCTTGCGTACAGGTTCTTTTGGGCCTTAGTAAGCTGTTCCGGATCCCACCAAAAAAGCTTCATAGCTAAACGGTCGGTACCCGGGCCTTGCAGCAGAAGAGCAAGGTTTTGCCTGTAATGCTTCTCTTAGGAGGGCTGGACCCTGGGATCCAGAGCTCTGGTCATACCCACGACCAAGACGCTGTCTGTGCAGGGTGCTATACAGGTCCAGGGGAGTGGAATCCTTGGGAACCCGGTCCCTGAAGGTTTAATTACAATGCCTGCCGTGATAGGTGAAGTTTGGACTTTTGTGGACCAAACAAAGTCCTGCGGCGGGGATCAGGTAAGTGGGGGCCCTCAGGAACTTGGTTCTATTGGGGGACCCCCAAGCCTAATTTGTCTTTCTGTCTGTTACCTAACGGTATTCCCGCTAAATATCTGTGTTTGCCTATAACTACTGAAAATGTAAAATTTTAATAGTAGTCAAGAAAAAAAAAAAACAGGGACCGCGGTACCTGTGTTAAACCACTAGAGGCCGCTGTAGTCCATTTTTCTTGTAAATGTGGATCTTTGGTTTTCTCAACTCAAAAGATCCAGGCAGCTGGTAAGTTTCTCTGAGGGAATCCACTTCCTCTGCCCTGTTGCTGCGTTCATCCACCGCACAGGCCCTCCGGCAAAAAGGGCCCTGGCTCCTAGTCCTCTGTTGGTTTTCGAAAAGGGCGCCATTGGCGCACGGGCGCGCGCGCGTGCACGCGCCTCCTATGAAAAAAAAAGGGGCGGGGCGGGTGGATGACGCTCGATGCGCGCCGCGGCGCTTCTGCGCATGTGCGGGCGTCCCAGCATGGTTAAAAGACACAGTACAAGTGTCAGCTGCATGCAAACAGAGCTAGCAACAAACAGTGGCACACAGAGGCGGTTGATGCAGGCATCCCCATAGAAAGGCACTTTAGTGGACACCAGCTGGTATATAGCAGCACCTGTGTTAGACTATTACCAGCAAAAATTGGTGTATGACGACGGGAATACCTCAGCTTTGTGCTTAAAGGATATGTCGTCCAGACGCTCCGGAAATAAATCTTCCAGGAAGCCAAAGGGGTCTCCATCGGGCTCTGAGGATATTGGGCATGCTTGCACTGCACCAATCTCCCCTGAGAATGCAGAGGTCAGTAGCCGTAGAAACCCCGCAGGAATGCCTGGTGCTGCGGCTGTCCCCAGTCCACCTGCTCCTGTATATATAACAGAGGAGGTTTTATCCTCAACTCTGGGAGGATTGGAAGAGAGATTAACAGCATTGATCGCTGCTTCCCTGTCACAGGAAAAGCGCGTCCGATCTCCGTCTCCTCCTTCAGAGTGCCTGTTAGTGGAGGAACAGCCCCACACAGAGATCGACCTACCTGAAGGGGATCAGGATGAGGTTGATTCACTTATAGAGGAATCAACAGTGGAAGAACCTTTCTCAGCTTCTCAGGCTGAAAGATTATGGGTTCAGTCTCTGACTAACATGGTCCGATCAGCATTTAAAATGCCTCTGGCGGAACCACCATCCACTACGGTTTCCTCGCTGGGGTCGCTAAAAGCTCCCCAGGCGGTCTGTTCCTTCCCAATCCACCCTTTATTAGAAGGGCTTATTTACCAGGATTGGGAGCATCCTGATAAAATATTTGCTCCCCCAAGAGATTTCCGGTGATCTATCCCATGGAGGATAAGTTCATAAGAAAATGGAGGGTCCCTATAGTGGACGCAGCCATCTCTTCTGTTAACAAATCACTGACATGTCCAGTAGATAATGTTCCAATGTTCAAAGACCCAATAGATAAAAAATTGGAGTCTTTACTAAAATCTGCTTTCTCTACAGCAAGTATGGTGACACAACCTGCGGTAGCAGCGATTGGAGTCTGCCAAGCAGTGAAAGATCAGTTGAAACAAGTCTTAAGGGACTTACCAGATCAGCAGGCTCATGCCCTAGCTGACCTGCCTAGAGCCTTGTGTTTTGCGGTGGACGCCATAAAGGATACAATCCAACAGGCCTCCCGCTTTACGCTGTCTATAGTACATATGCGTAGGCTTCTGTGGCTCAAAAACTGGTCTGCTGAAGCTCCCTGTAAAAAACTGCTGGTTAGCTTCCCATTTCATGGAGAACGCTTATTTGGAGAAGATCTGGACAAATATATCCAGAAAATTTCTGCCGGTAAAAGTTCACTCTTACCGGTTAAGAACAAGGGTAGAAGTCCTTCTTTTAAGAGGCCTACCTCTCCAGTCCCGGGCACATCGGCTGTGAAGCAGTTCCGACGGCCTCCGCGGTCAAATTCAGGGGGCAGAAATCAGGGACAATCACAGGGTAACAAGAAGCCCTGGATCAAGAGAGGTACAAAACCTCCCCCTAAGGCATGAAGTATTGCCCCCGCTCAATCGGGTGGGGGGAAGACTTCAGTTGTTCACAGAGACCTGGCGGGACACCATCAGAGACAGATGGGTGCTCTCCGCAGTAAGTCTGGGATACAAGCTGGAGTTAAAAGGCACTCCTCCTGCCCAATTTATGAGGTCAAACGTGCCAAGAGATCCCCAAAAGAGAGGATCCCTCCTTCTGGCACTAGAACAACTATTGCTCCAAGGGGTAATCATGAAGGTTCCCCTGGAAGAAAGCGGATTCGGGTTTTACTCGAACCTTTTCACAGTCCCCAAACCAAATGGGGACGTGAGGCCCATATTAAATCTAAAAGGGCTAAACAAGTTCCTAAATATCAGGACCTTTCGGATGGAGTCGATCCGATCAGTGGCCACCGCCCTACAAGGGCAGGAATGGCTAGCCTCGATCGACATAAGGGATGCTTATCTGCATATTCCCATCTTTCCGGCCCATCAGAAATTTCTACGCTTTGCAGTAGAAGGGCGCCATTTTCAGTTCAGAGCCTTACCTTTCGGTCTGGCCACAGCACCACGAGTGTTCACAAAAATTCTGGCCCCATTATTGGCCAATCTAAGAACACAGGGTGTAACGATAATGGCATATCTAGACGACCTGCTACTAATAGACCACTCAGTGGAAAAGCTGGAAGTAGCTATTCACAAGACAATCGAGTATCTGGAATATCACGGTTGGATTATCAACCGGGACAAGTCAGCTCTAAGACCAGTCAAAAGTCTGGAATACTTAGGGCTAAGGCTGGATTCAAATCAGAGAAAGATTTTCTTACCTCCAGAGAAGGTGTCGTCTTTAAGAAATTTGACCCACTTAGTGGGTACAAAAAGAAAACCATCCATACGTCTCTGCATGAGGCTGCTGGGAAAGATGGTGGCTTCATTCGAAGCGGTACCCTACGGTCAATTCCATTCAAGGAATTTGCAAAGGGCCATACTGTCAGCCTGGAACAAAAAAGTTCAGGCTTTAGACTTACCAATGTCCCTGTCCCCTTCCGTTCGCAAGAGCCTCCATTGGTGGTTGGTGCCCCAGAATCTGGAAAGAGGGAAACCCTTCAGTCCGGTTTCTTGGAAGGTGGTCACTACAGATGCCAGCCTCATCGGCTGGGGGGCAGTGCTGGAGCAATGGTCTCTCCAGGGCAGGTGGTCAGAAGCAGAAAAGGCCCTGCCCATCAATCTCTTAGAGATACGAGCAGCCCGGTATGCCCTAGTAGCATGGACATCCAAACTCCAGGGGTCCCCTGTCAGAATTCAATCAGACAATGCCACGGCAGTGGCATATATCAATCATCAGGGTGGCACCAAAAGTCGTGCAGCCCAGAAGGAAGCAAATTGCATCCTGGAGTGGGCAGAAAGATATGTCCCAGCCATATCTGCGGTTTTCATCCCAGGAGTGGAAAATTGGAGAGCGGACTTTCTAAGTCGCCAACAATTATGCCCGGGGGAATGGTCTCTTCACCCCGAGGTTTTCCAGGCAATATGCCAGCGGTGGGGAACACCGGATGTAGATCTGCTAGCATCCAGATTCAACGCAAAGGTGGACAGGTTTGTGTCTCGCACAAGGGATCCCCTAGCTTGCGGCTCGGATGCCCTAGTGTTCCCTTGGGATCGGTTCAAGCTGATATATGCATTCCCACCGCCACAATTGTTACCCGCGATTACTCCGCAGAATCAGGGTAGAAAAGAAACCAGTGATTCTGGTGGCTCCAGCGTGGCCCCGAAGGGCATGGTACGCGGAGATGGTAAAAATGTCAGTGAGGAGTCCTTGGACCCTCCCACTTCGTCCGGACCTGCTGTCGCAAGGACCGATATACCACCCTTCCTTACCAGCCCTAGGTTTGACGGCCTGGCTATTGAAGCCCACATTCTGAAAAAGAGAGGGCTCTCTAATTCTGTGGTATCTACCATGATCAATGCCAGGAAACCGGTATCCAGGCAGATCTATTATAGGATCTGGAAAGCGTACATTACGTGGTGTGAGACCAAGAAATGGCATCCACGTAAGTACATGATAGGGAGGATTCTGGACTTCCTACAGTGGGCTGTAGATAGGAAGCTGGCCTTGAGTACTATCAAGGGTCAGATTTCGGCCTTGTCAATATTTTTTCAAAGGCCCTTGGCTTCGCATTCACTAGTCAAAGCCTTTATACAAGGAGTGATGCGTATTAGCCCTCCGGTTAGTATTCCCATATGTCCTTGGGACTTAAACCTGGTTCTGTCGGTTCTACAGAAACAACCGTTTGAACCATTACAACACATTTCCTTGGTTCTTCTCAACAGGAAATTGGTTTTCTTAGTAGCCATTTGTTCGGCTAAAAGAGTGTCGGAATTAGCAGCTATGTCCTGTAAGGAGCCATATCTGGTTGTCCATAAGGACAGAGTAGTATTACGTCCTCATCCAGCCTTTCTTCCTAAGGTGGTATCGAGGTTTCATTTGAACCAAGATGTGGTTCTTCCTTCTTTTTTCCCCAAACCTATCTCAGTAGAGGAAAAGTTATTACATTCTTTGGATGTGGTAAGAGCAGTTAAAGCTTATCTAAAAGCCACTGCTCAGATTCGCAGAACGGATTCTTTGTTTGTTCTGCCGAAGGCCCCAGAAGGGGTCAGGCAGCATCAAAATCTACTTTAGCCAAGTGGATTCGACAGGTCATAATACAAGCCTATGGCTTGAGAAAGAGACCGCCTCCGTTCAAAGTTAGGGCGCACTCCACAAGAGCGGTTGGAACTTCATGGGCAGTGCATCACCAGGCCTCCCTGGCTCAAGTATGTAAGGCCGCAACATGGTCTTCGGTACACACGTTTACTAGAGTCTATCAGGTAGACGTTAGAAGTCAGGAGGATGTCGCCTTTGGGCGCAGTGTGTTGCAGGCCGCAAAAGATCCTCATGCCTGATGGCGCCCAGCTTATGTACCCCCCCCCTCATTTGGCATTGCTTTGGGACGTCCCATTAGTAATGACTAAGTCGCTCTGTGTCCCGTGATGTACGAAAAAGAAAAAGGGATTTTATAACAGCTTACCTGTAAAATCCTTTTCTTGGAGTACATCACGGGACACAGAGCTCCCACCCCTCTTTTTGGGACACTTATTGCTTGGCTACAAACTGAGGTGCTCCCGGGTGGGAGGGGCTTATATAGGGGAGGGTACTCTGGTTTGGAATTGGCCAGTGCCAACACCTGAAGGTAAACTATATAACCCATTAGTAATGACTAAGTCGCTCTGTGTCCCGTGATGTACTCCAAGAAAGGATTTTACAGGTAAGCTGTTATAAAAATCCCTTTTTTAGCAGTAGACCTCTGTAAATCTAACATGGTAACCTGTAAAGGCTTTTAAAAACGTAGTTTGTCGCCGCTGCGTGTTTGTGCGCAATTTTAAGCGTGTCATGTTTGGTATCCATGTACTCGGCCTAAGATCTTTTTTATTTCATCAAACATTTGGGCAATACTGTTTTTTAGTGCATTAAAAAAAAATAAAAAAAAAAAAGTGTTTTTCCCCAAAAAAGGCGTTTGAAAAATCGCTGCGCAAATAAAAAAAATGCAACACCCACTATTTTAATCTGTAGGGCCTTTGCTTTGCTTTAAAAAAAATATATAATGTTTGGGGGTTCAACATAATTTTCTTGCAAAAAAAATAAAAATTTTCTTCATGTAAACAAAAAGTGTCAGAAAGGGCTTTGTCTTCAAGTGGTTAGAAGAGTGGATGATGTGTGACATAAGCTTCCTAATGTTGTGCATAAAATGCCAGGACAGTTCAAACCCCCCCCCCCAAATGACCCCATTTTGGAAAGTAGACACCTCAAGCTATTTGCTGAGAGGCATGTTAAGCCCATTAAATATTTATTTTTTGTCCCAAGTGATTGAATGACAAAAAAATAAAAAAAAATAAAAAAAAAGGTACAAAAAGTTTTCACTAAATTATATATTGCTCAAACATGCCATGGTTATATGTGGAATTACACCCCAAAATACATTCTGTTGCTTCTCCTGAGTAGGGATGAGCTCGGTGTTCGAGTCGAACCTCGGCTGTTCAGCGAACAACGAACGATTTGGGCCATTCGCGCCAAATTCGAATGATGCAAACGGCCCACAATACACTGCGCCATCAGTTTAATCCCGGCG
>CM055118.1:620412033-620442109 GCA_029206835.1 Rana muscosa | reverse complement strand
CAAAATGCTACTACTGGTTGTGACACACCTCTGTCCTCCACCCCCTCTTCTTCCTCCGTGGCCTCTTCCTGTGCTTTGTCCTCGGAACCAGCGGTGCTCCGTCGGCGTTCAAGGGGCTACGCAAGTACGCAGGCAAAAAGATGCCATGCCGTGCTTGTGCTGGAGTGTTCGGGGGACAGGAGCACACCTGGGGCAGAGGTTCTGTCTGCTCTGCAGGGGCAGGCTGAGAGGTGGTTGACGCCACGCCAGCTTAAGCCAGGAATGGTAGTTTGCGACAATGGCACCAACCTCCGCTCTCCGACAGGGACAACTGACCCATGTGCCTGTGTGGCTCACGTCCTTAACCTGGTGGTGCAGCGGTTCTTGGGCAGGTAGCCGGGCTTACAGGATGTCCTGAGGCAGGCCAGGAAAGTCTGTGTGCATTTCCGAAGATCTTATAATGCCAGTGCTCGCCTGGCTGAGCTGCAAAAGGAGTTGAACCTGCCCAAGAACCGCCTTATATGTGACATGCCCACCAGGTAGAACTCAACATTGGCCATGCTGCAGCAGCTGCACACGCAGCAGAGGGCCATCAATGAGTACCTGTGTGACTACGGCACCAGGACAGGGTCAGGGGAGCTCAGGTTTTTTCACCACGCCAGTGGGGCATGATCAGGATGCATGCACTGTCCTGGCACCATTTGAGGAGGCACGAGGATGGTGAGCAGTGACAGTGCATGCATCAGTGACACTGTACCTCTTGTCCACCTGTTGGAACATACGCTGCGTGGAATAATGGACAGGGCACTTGAGGCAGAACAGGGGCAGGAAGAGGAGGACTTCTTGCCTCTCAAGGCCCCCTTTACCCAGACCGTGTTCCTTCTGTCCCACCCATCGCACAGGGGGGAGGAGGGAGGAGGGAGGAGCCTGGCACTCAGCATCAGCAGCAGTCTTTTAGGGATGATTTACAGTCCCAAGAAACCAGTGGACTTGTACGTGCGTGGGAGCAGGTGGCTGCGGATCATGTCGCCCTTAGTGAACCAGACGACTCCGGACCTATGCCTCAGCTAACCTACGCTGCATGGCCTCCCTGATCCTGCAAAGTCTGCGGAAGGATCCTCGTATTCTTCGGATCAAGGAGAGGGACCATTACTGGCTGGCCACTCTCCTTGATCCACGGTACAAGGGTAAAGTTGCAGACTTTTTTTTTTTTCAATTTAGTTTTTATTGAAATTTTTCATGTATACAAAAAACAGATACAAAGATTGTCAGATTATAAAATAGAGCATACAGCATGTAATAAAAGTGTATCAATCAAATCCCAGTACTGCCAACATACAATTATCATGGAATAATAGCCGTACAAAAGGAATTGAGCGAGTGAGTAGGTGGCCAGTGAATGGGTAAAACAAAACTAAACATATAACGCATGTAAGCAAAATTGTATTCACTGGGTCTGATGACAGTGAGACACCCAGGGCGCCCCCCCAGAAATCGAGGGCACCACGCAGGTATCGCACCGAGTGAGAGCACAAAAAAAAAAAAAAGGGAAGCACCATGGAATCTTCAAAGGGATTAGTGAACAAAACCTCTACATTCTAATTGTGGGATAAAGGTCAAGATAAAGTCTCCTCGCTGGAAGATAAGGAAGTGCCACTAGGATTGAGATCTGAGTGTTCCCAAACGTCCCACACTTTCGAAAATTGAGGAAGAGTGTCGTGCACCATTGCAGTGAGGCGTTCCATTTTACAGATCAGTCCCAATATTTGAAGAACTTGTGGAAGTGTGGGCGGGGAAGGGGACAACCATCGTGAGGGTATCGCCCGTTTTGCTGCTAAAATGATATAGGTAGCCAATTTTTGGGTATGTTTGGGGACACCAGGGATCGGCAGGCCTAGAAGGAAATGAACCGGGTCTAATGGGGGAGTGACGTCCAGCAACTGCTGTAGAAAGGTCTGGACAGAAGACCAAAATGGGCGAATCAAAGGACATTCCCAAAAAATGGAAATGGGAGCCCACGTCACCCCGGCATCTCCAACATACGCGAGGAGTTGTGGGGTCATATCTATGTAGTATTTCAGGTGTTCTATACCAAAAATATAAAATTTTGTATGCCGTCTTTGTTCTACACATCGCGAAGACCTGGAAATAGCCTCCCAAATCGTCCTCGATTGAGGAAGGGGGATGGGACGGCCTATTAATTGGGACCATTTGTGCATGTATAGATGGGATGTGTCAGTGAGTGAGGCAGCGTCATGCAAATATTTGTAGATATCAGAAATGAGATGGGTCTGGTATGGTCCCTGAGCACATAAAAGTTCGAACGGGGTAGGTTTTTCAAGAGTCAGAGAAGCTGTTTTAGAAGCAAAGTAATGTTTAATCTGGAAGTAGGAGTATAACAATTGTTTAGGGATCTGATATTTCCTCTGTAGGTCAGCAAAGGGCAAAAGTGTACGAGTGAGGGGGTGTACAATGTTGCGAAGTTGAAAGATTCCAGCTTGTGTCCACGGAAGCATGCGAATATAAGATAGGCTATCAGGGATGTCAGGATTGAATAACACGTTTAGTAGCGGTGGACATGGGGATGCAAGAGAGAATTGGCGTGAACATTTTTTCCACACAGAGAGGGAGAACAACATTGGCCCTAGGCAAATACTTCGAAGTTGACCTATAGACGAATCCAGGTTAGCCCAGATCATAGCGCATGGATGTACTGGTCTAGTGACACTCATTTCGATCTCTGCCCACACACTAGGCGCCATTCTGGAGGACCAAACAATGATTGGTTTGAGGTGGGTGGCGTAATAATATTTAATGAGATCTGGGGCCCCCAACCCACCTCTTGCCCTAGGGGCCAGCACTACAGAGCCCGCAATCCTGTGAGCCCTATAGTGCCAGATGAAATTAAGAAATGCTCTTTGCGTAGCTTTAAGTTGGGACATAGGAATGGGAATCGGGAGAGTGTCAAATAAGTATAAAAGTCTAGGCATAATAGACATCTTCAGGACATTAATGCGACCCAAGAGAGAGATGGGATACATATCCCATTGTCACAAGAGCCGATCAATGTCTCGGAAGAGTGGGGGGTAATTAGCCTGATATAAAGTGGAGTATGAAGAGGTTAAATTCACCCCCAAATACTTAAGGGAGTCCGAGCACCAATGAAATTAATAATTTTGTGTGAGAGTTGTGAGTTCTGAGGGTGGAATGTGTATTGGTAGGGCTTCGGTTTTAGTGGTGTTAATTTTATAACCCGAAATAGAACTAAATTCATTCAAAAGCGCTATGAGATTTGGAAGAGAGGTATGGGGTCTAGTCAGAGTCAGCAGAATATCATCTGCAAACAGGGTTAATTTATACTCCTTCTGGCGAAGTAAGACCCCTCGAATATCAGGGTGGTTGCGAATAGCCGCGGCTAAGGGTTCAAGGCATAGGATGAAGAGTAGGGGGGATAATGGGCATCCTTGTCTGGTACCATTGCTCAATAAGAAGGGTGACGACAGATAAGAGGATAGTTGTACTTGGGATGAAGGACATGAGTATAGGGCGTGCAAGGCTGCGATAAAGGGACCTCCAAACCCATATATGGAGAGGGTAGCAAACATAAACGGCCAGCTGAGCCGGTCAAAAGCCTTTTGTGCATCAAGGCTCAGTATCAGGGCTGGACGGGACGTTTTGATCAATAGGTCTATTAGATCGATCGTGCGTCTCGTATTATCACCTGCGTGTCTGGTCTTCACAAAGCCTACCTGATCCTTGTGTATGAGTCTGGGAAGGATATGGGACAATCGATTCGCCAATATTTTTGTAAATATCTTGTAATCAGAGTTAAGTAATGCAATGGGTCTATAGTTATCAGGGATGGAGGGGTCTTTACCCGGTTTTGGGATCACAGAAACATGGGCATGTAAAAAGTGTGGGTGTGGAATGGTACCTTTAAATAGTGAAGCATACAGGGAAAGCAAATGAGGGCTTATGATAGGTAAAAAAGGTCTTATAATAGGAGTACGGTAGACCATCAGGGCCAGGAGATTTCTGGGTGGGGAGATGTTTTATTACATCCTCTAATTCCTCAGGTGTAACTGTCGAGTTCAAGGAGGCTAAGTGTGCGGGTGAAAGTTTAGGTAGTTGTAGGGATTCGAAGAATGAATCAAATTTCTCTTGAGTAAATTCATACCTGGAATCCGTACGTAGGCAGTTGTACAATTGATGATAAAATTCACCAAAGATTTTGGACATAGTGAGAGGGCAATATGTGGGTGTTCCATCCGTTTGCCTAAGAAAGTCAGGGGAGGTTTGAAAGGGGCGAGGTTTCAGCCTATTTACCAGCATTTTGTGAGGTTTATTTGAGTATTCATAAAATTTTTGTTTGGACCATAAAAGAGCTGTCAATTTTATCCATTTTCAAGGCCTTAAGTCGATTCCGTAAGGAAACAGTCCGGAGCCCAGCCACCGTAGGGGATGACAACAAGAGCTTCTCCGCCGAACGGAGTTCAGACATAATAGATGAATATTGAAATGCAGCATCTTTTTTAAGACGGGAACCTGTAGCAATGCAATGTCCCTGAAAGACGGCCTTATGCGCCTCCCACAAAGTGGAGGGCTCCGAGACTGAACCAGCATTAAGTTGAAAGTATTCAGTTAGGCTAGCAGATAGGTGATCTTTAATGTCAGGGATACGGAGAAACGTCTCATTGAGTCTCCAATGACAGGTTTTAGGAGACACCGAAGAGAGGAGAATGTCAAGGTTTACAGACGAGTGGTCAGACCAAGATATGGGATTGATATCAGAGGATATCGTGGACGTCAGGAGAGGAGTAGAGATAAAAAAAAATGATCTAGTCTGGAGTAGAGTTTGTGGGAGTGTGAGTAGAACGTGTATTGTTTATGTGTAGGATGTTTAATCCTCCAAATATCTAAAAGATTTTTAGCTCTGATAAGCTTACGAAAGGACTTAGAAAGGCGATCAGGTCTGGCAGGGGAAGAGGATGGAAACAATATGTGTCTGTCTTTGCCAGGTGACATGGTAACATTAAAATCACCTCCAATGACCATGAAAGGTTGGGAGAAATTGTCTAGGATCTCAAACATGGAGGATAAAAATTTAATCTGACCTGTATTGGGGGCGTACACGTTAATAGTAAGGGATCGATTGAGAAAGGAACAGTCTAGGACAATAAATCTGCCATGGGGGTCCAGGTGGGTAGATTTAACTCGTAAAGGGCATGATCTATCAAAATAGCTACACCTGCCTTCCCGGATGGGTCAGATGCTATAAAGGACTTAGGAAAGTGTTTACTAGCGAATTTAAAGGATCCTCCAGTGCGGAAATGAGTCTCCTGGATCAGGATTACATCTGCTCTAGAAGCTTTAAACTCTTTCAAAGCCAGCCATCTTTTTTGAATAGAGTTTAAACCTTTAACATTGCATGTCAAAAATTTTAGAGCCATAACAATTCAGTCTGGAAAAAAACCAATAGACATAGCCTACAATATATTATGGATGACAAATACCATGGTGCATTGTGGATAGAAAAAAAATAAAATATCACAGATACAAATAAAACATTGGTAGCATTGCAGTGGGGACGTCTTAAGGCTAACTGAGACAGTAACCGCAGGGCCAAAAAAAAGACCTGAAAGAAAAAAATAAATGTAGAAACAAAAGGAAAAAAAACAAAAAAAAAAAAATTGTCAACTTCTACTAAATAGAAACCTGGAAGGCCGATTGCCTCCAGGGAACCCAGGACCAAGCCTTGGGTCATTTAGAGGAGCACGAGAGCCCCCAGACATGGAGACGGGAGAACCCCCACCACCTCCCAGAGCAAAGAATCCTGGAGTATAAAACTGAGGGAGTAGATATATAGAACCGATAAACCAGGGTGGCTGTGAAGCGACAAGCCACGCATCCCCCGGGCCAGGGGATGTGAAAAAAAACCCACTAAGGGGCCAACGGCCACTCAAAAAAAAAAAAAAAAAAAAAAAAAAAAAATAGAAAAACAACAACCGGAGGCCAATTAAATTTGGTATACAGAACCTCAGACATTTTTAAAAGGAAGTTCAGGTTGGGAATCTTGAAGCATGACGCCTCTGGGGCGTAAGAGTGGACTTGGATGGTTTCTGGCGTACCAGGGTCCAAATGCGATTTGGAGCCGTCAACGGTTTAGGAGTAACAGGAAGCGGTGCTGGATCTTCGTCAGGAAACGGGGGTATGCCCAGATTGCGTAAAAAGGTGTCGCTCTTGAAGATCACGGAGAGAGTATTGTACGCCATCTCGAGATGCAGAAAGGCGGAATGGGAACCCCCAACGATATACGACTTTAAGAGATTGAAGATGTAGCGTCAGCAGGCGCAGGTTCCTTCTTCTAGCTAGAGTAATCGGGGAGAGGTCACTAAAGATTTGGATCTTGGATCCTTTGAACTCGATTCTGGGTTGATTACGGGTTGCAATGGTTAGAGCTTCTTTACCATCATAGTAATGAAATTTGACAATCACATCTCTTGGGTTAGCGCCAGCTGGGGGTTTAGGGGCCAATGATCTGTGAGCTCTGTCCAAGCGCCAGTCTATGTCAGGGATGTTTGGAGCAAGCACATTAAATAAGCTTAGAAGGTAGGCGCGGAGGTCTCTGTCCTCGACAGCCTCCGGGATACCTCTGATTCTCAGGTTTTGCCTGCGTTCCCTGTTTTCTAGGTCTTCTTGTTGGGCTTGGAGCTGAGTAACTGTTTTTTATGGCAGCATTATCTTCCTCAAGCACCTGTACATATTGAACCATCTCATCGAATTTGTATTCTAGGGAATCAGTGCGCTCTCCAAGCTGGCTAATTTCCCCCTGTAATTCTTTCGCTAACTTCCCGACTTCCTGTGCGATGTTATGGGTAATAGCCTGGAGTAGAGACTGTAATTTGGCATCTAAAACTTCTTCTGTCAGCGGGGGGGGGATGGCCCCGGTACAGGGGTGGGGAGAATGGCAAAAAAAAGTAGTACCTGTGTCTAAGTCTGATTGCTCCAGTCCGGTTTGTGCGCCGTCATTATTTGAGGCTGTGGATGTAGGCTTATTCAGGAAGCGGTCCATCGTGGTTGAAGTCTGAGATCTGAAGACTGGTGTAGTGGTGTCGTTGGTCTCCAATTTTGCCCATGGGGCACGTGGCTGTCGCGTGGAACTGAGGAGACGACTCCCGTAGAAATCAAAGCCGTTGAACGTTCAGTGGGAGTCGCAGGGAGGTGGCGGGGGCCTCACACGTCCGCCACGGCTAGAAGCCGTGCATGCGCCTTCCAACAAAACTCATGTTAAGCGAGTATCCGGTGGATAATTTTTGCATCAAGTATATGTCCACAACCGGTCCGCCGCGTATGTTTAACAGGGGGAGGGTGGCCCTCTGGATGTAGCAAAATGGCCGTTATGTATTTTTTACGAACAGAGT
Organism: Rana muscosa; assembly: GCA_029206835.1. Classification (NCBI taxonomy): domain Eukaryota; kingdom Metazoa; phylum Chordata; class Amphibia; order Anura; family Ranidae; genus Rana; species Rana muscosa. The sequence continues at coordinate 620,434,709 of CM055118.1, read as the reverse complement.
CTACAGGCAAGTTTGCAATGGGAGTGTTACGGGGATTAGGGACAGGCAGCTTTTCGCGTTTTGTGAGGGTGGGTGTCCAGACGTCAATGAACACTTGTAGTAATAGGCCTCTGGTATCCCTCCCTCTACAGTCTCTGGCTAATGTAGGAAGAAACCGTTCACCCCTAGGGGCAGGGGTCCAGGAGTAGGAGATGACCGGGGGTTTTATAAAGCACAGTACCTGACAGGGGGAGCTCCGTAGGCTTCAAGGTGTCCGTATATCAGGTCCTCAGAGGTCCTCCTGTGGCCTTCTACAAGTGGAGACAAGGAGGATGGTGTCTGCTGCCGAATGGGTGTAGTGGGAGCAGCAAGATGGCCGACTTCCAGTGGTAGGCCAAAGCCACAGACTTTCCCAGAGCCAGCTGCCGTGCACCCGTGGGACCGAACCCTCCGGGGTTACTCCTGAGGCCTCACAGGCACAGAGGTCAGTCCAGTGTAGGCTCCGGTGCGATCAAGCTCCGCGTCGTCTCCCCCGCCGATTGCGGCAATGCAGGCCGGAGGATGTCGACTGACCTGTAGGCCGCAAGATGGCTACCAGACTCCGGAGCCGACCATGGGCCGGCAAACGTACCGAGAGGTTCCCCACCTCCACCGAAGCCCCGGCGGGGGTATCGGGCGTCTGTGGGATAGCTGTAGCTCCACAGGGGAGCGGCGGAGGTCTCGTAGGCCTCAAGATGGCGGTGGGCCTGGGCTGCTTGGAGCGGACCCGGCGGGCTCCGATCGGCTGGCCTGGAGGCACAACTCAGGCCGGGATGAAGGTAGGGGACCCTCAGGGACAAGGGGGGGTAGATTTGGAACGTCCCCCACCAAGCCTGTAGCGAGGACGGCCGTAGATTGGAGCCAAAATTGCGGAGCTCAATGGCCGCACGTCTTCCCTGATCGGCTTCCGGACACGCCCCCAAGTTGCAGACCTTATCTTACCATCGCAGAGGGAGCAGAGGATGAGAGACAACTCCGGAGGCCTTACAGAAAGGTCTGTGCAACGCGTTCCCAGAGACTGGGAGGTTACAAACTCCTGGTCCTGGAGGACGAGTTGCTGAGGCTTCGGTCAGTCAAAGAAGGAGCGGTGGGGAAGGTGGCCGTCTGACTGATGCATTCAGACAATTCTTTAGTCTGCAGCCCCAAGGTATGATCGGTTCCAGCAACCATCGCCAGCGTCTGATATACATGGTGCAGGAATACCTAGGGGCAAGGTCAGACTTGGACACCTTCCCCACCGAAAATCCTCTGGCTTACTGGGTCTTGAGGATGGATCACTGGCCAGAGCTTGCACAGTATGCAATTGAGCTACTGGCCTGTCCTGCATCCAGCGTTCTTTCAGAACGCAAATTCAGTGCTGCTGGAGGATTTGTCATGGATCACAGGGTGCGCCTGTCCACCGACTGTTGATCGACTGACCTTCATAAAGATGAACCAGTCTTGGATCACCAGCTACCAAACACCTGAAGCTGATATAACAGACTAATTTATTTTCAAATGTCACATCCCTTCAAGACTGATGCTGAGAGTTTGTCCTGTTATGTTGACTGACTATCCTCCTCCATGATCCGATTGACGATGATAGCTTGGAAGAACATTTGTTTCTGGGTGCCACCACCAGTGGCTAAGGCCCAATTTTTCAGCCCCTGTTTAACATGGGCGTGTAATTGAAATTTTTTATGCAATGCTTTGCAACAGGGCTCATTCCTGCACTCCAACTAGAGTATCTGGGAGTGGTTGCAGTGTCGTGGCACCAGCGGCTAAAGCCCAATTTTTCAGCCCCTGTTTAACAGGGGCGTGTAATTACAATTTTTTATGCAATACTTTGCAACAGGGCTCATTGCTGTGCTCCAAGTACAGTATCTGTGAGGGGTTGCAGTGTTGTGGCACCTGTGCCTAAGGCTCAATTTTTCTGCCCCTGTTTAACAGGGGCATGCAATTACAATTCTTGATCTAATAATTCACAGCAGGGCCCATTCATGCGCCCACCAAGAGTAACTGTGAGGGCTTACAGTGTTGTGGCAACACCAACATGTAAGGGGAAAATTTCAGCAGAGTATAAACGGCAGGCCCCTACTTTCAAACATCCAACTTACAAACGGAAGGATACAACAGGAAGTGAGAGGAAATCTACCCCTAGGAAGGCAAATTCTCTCCTGTAAGAGTTAATATGGGAAAAAAAAAAAAAAAAAAAAATAGTGTCTCCTCTCCACTGATGCTTTATCACCAATTCTTGTTTCAATAAAAACCCCAAATTTTCAAACAACATTTGTCATTAGGACGGAAAGTGAGGTTAACTGTTCTGAACAGGTGCACACTGCACAGACAGCAAAACAAATGTTACAGGGGTGATAACCCTTCCCTATGTTTTCCAAAAAGCTTAAAAATATATTTTTTGGCTGGAGCTACACTTAAACAATGTACCTGTTCAAAATTACAAACAGATTCTACATAAGAACAAACCTACAGTCCCTGTCTTGTATGCACCGCCTGTATACGGCTGTTCAGAGTATATAGGGCCTTTATTTTGTGTGCGGGGTTCCCCTTAATATCCATACAAGACCCAAAGGGGCTGGTAATGGGCTGGGGGGGGGGGGGTGATGGGGTAGCTATGCCATTTTTCTTAAAGATTTTCATCCATATTACCGGGACCAGACATTACATTAAAGCCGCAAGCAGTTTTAAATGGCTTTTTTTCCCTTAGAAATGTAATTTTGTGCAGGGACAGTTCTAAACACGGGAAACACGTGGCACTTCACAGGCATACTTTAGACACCCCCCAGGTACGATATTTAAAGGAATATTTGACTTTTTTTTTTCACTTTATGCATCATTAAAATGACTGCTCCAGAAAAACGGCCATTTTTAAAACCTTTTTGCATTGATACATGTCCCCTGGTGCAGAACCCGGGTTCCCAAACCCTTTTTAGGACAATAACATGCATAATAGTCGTTATAATTAGCACTTTAGATTTCGAACGTTCGCATCCATTGTATTTAATAGGGTTCTAAAGTTTGTGCGAACTTTCGGTTAGTTCACGGGTTCTGGTGCGAACCGAACCCGGGGGTGTTCGGCTCATCACTACTCCTGAGTACGGAGATACCACGTGTGAGACATTTTGGGAGCCTAGCCGCGTACAGGACCCCGAAAACCAAGCACCGCCTTCAGGATTTCTATGGGTGTAAATTTTTGATTTCACTCCTCACTGCCTATCACAGTTTCGGAGGCCATGGAATGCCCAGATGGCACAAAACCCCCCCAAATGACCCCATTTTGGAAAGTAGACACCCCAAGCTATTTGCTGAGAGGTATGTTGAGTATTTTGCAGATCTCGCTTTGACAAAGTTTTTCTTTTTTTTTTTTTTTTTAAAGTGTCTCTTCATTTTCAAAACAAATGAGAGCTGTAAAATACTCACCATGCCTCTCAGCAAATAGCTTGGGGTGTCTACTTTCCAAAATGGGGTCATTTGTGGGGGTTTTGGGCTATCTTGGCATTTTATGGCCTTCAAAACTGTGATAGGTAGTGAGGAGTGAAATCAAAAATTTGTGCCCTTAGAAATCCTGAAGGCGGTGCTTGGTTTTCGGGGGCCCGTACGCGGCTAGGCTCTCACAAAGCCCCACACATGTGGTATCCCCGTGCTCAGGAGAAGCAACCAAATGTATTTTGGGGTGCAATTTCGCATATAACCATGGCATGTTTGAGCAATATATCATTTAGTGACAACTTTTTGTACATTTTTTTCTTCCCTTGTCATTATTCAATCACTTGGGACAAAAAAATAAAATATTCAATGGGCTCAACATGCCTCAATTTCCTTGGGGTGTCTACTTTCCAAAATGGGGTCATTTTGGGGGGATTTTGTGCTATCTTGGCATTTTATGGCCTTCAAAACTGATAGGTAGCGAGGAGTGAAATCAAAAATGTATGCCCTTAGAAACCTTGAAGGCGGTGCTTGGTTTTTGGGGTCCCGTACGCGGCTAGGCTCCCAAAAAGTCCCACATGTGGTATCCCCGTACTCAGGAGAAGCAGCAGAATGTATTTTGGGGTGTAATTTCACATATGCCCATGGCATGTGTGAGCAATATATCATTTAGTGACAACTTTGTGCAAAAAAAAAAAAAAAAAAAAAAAAAAAGAAGTTTGTCATATTCCCGCAACTTGTGGCAAAATATAAAATATTCCATGAACCCAACATGCCTCTCAGTAAATAGCTTGGGGTGTCTACTTTCCAAAATTGGGTCATTTGGGGGGGGGGGGGGGGGTTTGTGCCATTTTGGCATTTTATGGCCTTCGAAACTGATAGGTAGTGAGGAGTGAAATCAAAAATTTGCGCCCTTAGAAATCCTGAAGGCGGTGCTTGGTTTCCGGGGTCCCGTACGTGGCTAGGCTCCTAAAAAGTCCCACACATGTGGTATCCCCGTACTCAGGAGAAGCAGCAGAATGTATTTTGGGGTGCAATTCCACATATAACCATGGCATGTGTGAGCAATATATCATTTAGTGACAACTTTTTGTAATTTTTTTTTGTCATTATTCAACCACTTGGGACAAAGAAAAAATTCTATGGGCTCAACATGCCTCTCAGCAATTTCCTTGGGGTGTCTACTTTCCAAAATGGGGTCATTTGGGGGGGGTTTGTACTGCCCTGCCATTTTAGCACCTCAAGAAGTGATAGGCAGTCATAAATTTAAAGCTGTGTAAATTCCAGAAAATGTACCCTAGTTTGTAGACGCTATAACTTTTGCGAAAACCAATAAATATACGCTTATTGACATTTTTTTTTACTAAAGACATGTGGCTGAATACATTTTGGCCTAAATGTATGACAAATTGAGTTTATTCGATTTTTCTTATAACAAAAAGTAGAAAATATAATTTTTTCAAAATTTTCGGTCTTTTTTAATACCATTAAAAGAAAGCTCTATTTGTGGGAAGAAAAGGATGCAAATTTCGTTTGGGTACAATATTGCATGTCCGCACAATTTACAGTTAAAACAGCGCAAAATTCTGAAATCACTTCTGGTCCTCTAGCTACCAAATGGTCCGGGGCTTAAGTGGTTAAGGAGCCACCTTGATGCTGTCATTTGTACATGGCCCGGCTCTCAGGTGGTTAATCACTTGCCTACAGAGCACTTTCACCCCCTTCCTGCCCAAGCCATTTTTCAGCGCGGTCACATTTCGAATGACAATTGCGCGGTCATGCAACACTGTACCCAAATGAAACTTTTATAATTTTTTCCCCACAAATAGAGATTTATTTTGGTGGCATTTGATCACCTCTGCGTTTATTTCTTGCGCTATAAACAAAAAAAAAAAAAAAAAAACACAAGTTGGCAAAGAAATAATTTTTTTTACCTTTTGCTATAATCAATATCCATTTATTTTAAAACAAATTTTCTCCCCAGTTTAGGCCGATATGTATTCTTCTACATATTTTTGGTAACAAAAAAAATAAAAAAAAAAAAAAAACCCCCACACAATAAGCGTATATTTATTGGTTTGAGCAAAAAAGGTATAGCGGCTACAAAATGGGGGATAGATTTATAGCATTTTTTTTTTTTTTACTAGTAATGGCGGCGATCAGCGATTTTTATCGTGACTGCGATATTGCGACAGACTTTTGGGACCACATTTATACAGCTATCCCTGCTATAAAAATGCATTGATTACTGTATAAATACACAAGGGGGCGATCAAGGGGTTAAATGTGTTCCCTAGGAAGTGATTCTTACTGTGGGGGGAGGGAACTGATCTGTGTGCCTATGTACAAGGGACACACCATCGGTCTCCTCTCCCTGACAGGACGTGGATCTGTGCATTTACACACAGATCCACAGTCCTGCTCAGTTACTGGGCAATCGCGGGCGGCCATCGGGCACGTGCATCAGGTCCCCAGTGACGCGCACCCCCTAGCGGCTCGGGAAGGCACAACGTCATATGACGTCCACCCAGATTGAGAGGCTCTTCATTTGACGACGGGCGGTAGAGTAGTGGTTAAGCATTATTATGCCCGTGGCCTTGACACAAAAAGGCACCTCAGTTTTTAGAAAGATTTACTTTCAGCATTCTGGGTCTTCCAACTCCATGAGAGTTGGAACATGGAGGGGTAGGTTTGGTAGGGAAGGATGCAGCAAACAAATGACTTACCAACAGCTATCAACAGGTGGCCTGGAGCAGACCAAAAAAACCATCCTAGTTGGGGAGGGGCCGTCTTTATATTTAGCTAGATAATTTGCTGCTCAGTGATTACAGTATTCTAGTCTGCATCTCCCCAAGGTAATACTTTACTGTTACCCCCGAGGACAGGAGTTGAGAACCACTGGCTGAAGGCTTCTCTCCCCGTACCAAAAAACCCTAGTGCAAAATAATGAGGAAAAATGCAAGTTAGACTTACCGGTAACTTGTTTTCCAATAGGCTTTCAGGACAGCACCCGAGAGATCATGGCTCCTCCTCCTACAGGAAACACCTCATCAATTAATTCTTTAATTGGAGGCCTCCACGTTGCTTCCCTCAGTTGTTTGTAGAGAACCTCCAGCCCCAGCTGCAACACATAAGCGACAGTTATTACATAGTATTACAGCCACAGCATAAAAAAGGGCGGGATCCTGCTGTCCTGAAAGCCTATTGGAAAACAAGTTACCGGTAAGTCTAACTTGCATTTTTCCAAAACGTCTTTCAGGACAGCACCCGAGAGGATAATCGAGACTTACCCCATTTAGGGTGGGACAACAGCCTGTAAGACTTTCCTTCCGAAAGCCTGGTCCCCAGCCGTCATGAGATCTAATCTATAATGACGGGCAAAGGTCGTCAGACTTGTCCATGTAGCTGCCTTACAGATTTGTTTGGGGGTGGCACCAGCTTTTTTTGCCCAACTCACCGCCGAAGCTCTAGTAGAATGAGCCCTGATACTTACTGGACTCTCCTGGCCTGTAAGGGAATAGGCGTCTGAGATAGCCATTCTCAACCATCTGGCAATGGTTCCTCTAGAAGCTTGTCTTCCTTTTTTATTTCCGGAAAATAAAATGAATAGTGCGTCTGAACACCTAAAGTCTTTAGTAGCTTCCAGGTAACTTAAGACTGCTCTTTTAACATCCAGGGTATGGAATTCTTCCTTCTTACCCGACGGATTAGAACAAAACGTAGGAAGTATTATCTCCTGGGTTCTATTTTGAACTGAGGCAACCTTTGGTAAAAAGTTAGGATCCGTCTTCAGCACAATTCTGTCTGAAAAAATAGAAAAAAATGGCTCCCTGATAGATAAAGCTTGCAGCTCACTGATCCTTCGAGCTGTTGTAATAGCTACTAGAAAAATTGTTTTTAAAGTAATTAGCTTCAGGGAGGTTAAATTGAGAGGTTCGAAAGGTTCCCTGGTCAGGGCCTGTAGAACGACTGATAAGTCCCATGACGGACAGTTTTTGATCACTATCGGTCTAGCCCGAGTGAGGGCTTTAAAGAATCTGTTTACTAGGGGTTCTGATGAAATAGATTTCTCAAAATATACCCCCAGTGCGGCAACCTGAACTTTTAGGGTACTGATCGCTAGGCCCTTGTCTGCTCCTTCTTGCAGAAATTCCAAGATAGAAGAAATCTGCTTTAATGGTCTGCCGGATGTAGTGCACCAAGAGTTAAAGACTTTCCAGACTTTGTGATATATTGCTCTGGTAACATTCTTTCTGCTAGATAGGAGGGTAGCCACCAACCTATCCGAGAATCCTTTTCTCCTTAAGAGCTGCTCCTCAGAAGCCAGGCTGTGAGTTTTAGCTTTTCTACTTCTTGGTGAAACAGCGGACCATGTAACAGAAGGTCTTGTCTCAAGGGAAGATGCCAGTATGGTTTGATCTGCATCTGTAGAAGAGCCGAAAACCAAGGCCTCTTGGGCCAGAAGGGAGTGATGAGGATTACTGTCGTATCCTCTTTCCGGATTTTTGTTATGACCTGCGGAATCAGCTGAAAAGGAGGGAAGGCGTAGCTGAGGTGAAAATTCCAACTGTGCGCCAGAGCATCTACCCCCAGAGATGACTCGTTCCTGTTCAGGGAAAAAAAGGAGAGATATTTGTGTATTTTCCTGAGTCGCAAAGAGATCCACTCTTGGCTGTCCCCATTTCTTCACTATTAGATTGAAGACATCTGGATTCAATTGCCACTCCGCTTCGTACACCTGGTTCCTGCTGAGGAAATCCGCTATCCTGTTTAGGGTCCCTTTTAGATGGAGCACGGACAAGGATTGAGTATGGAGCTCTGCCCAATTTAGAATGCTCTCTGCTAGGCCTTGAAGTATTCTGCTTCTGGTGCCCCCTTGTCGGTTTATGTAAGCCACCGCCGTGGCGTTGTCCGACAGAATTTGTGTATGTCGCCCTTGGACTTCTTCTGCAAAGAACAATAAGGCCATTTCTATCGCCTTTAGTTCCCTCCAGTTTGAAGATCTCATTGCTTCCCTTGTGGACCAAGATCCCTGAGCCCAACGACCGCTCATGTGAGCCCCCCAACCCCAGGAGCTGGCATTGGTTGTTATGGTCCTTTCCAACCCAGGTAAGGCTAACAGGCCTGCTGAGAGTCTTGCCTGGTTCTTCCACCACCAGAGACTCCTCTTTACTTTGGTGGGGATCTTCACCAGTGAATTCTGCTGGCGATCCCAGATTTTTAACAGAAACTTTCGCAGTGGCCTGAAATGGAGCTTTGCCCATTGTACTGCCGGTATGGAAGAGGTCAGGGTTCCTAATGCTGACATGACCCTCCTGATGGACAGAAGCTGACTGGTTTGTAAGAGTGACACAACCTTTAACAGCTTTTCCCGTTTTTCTTCTGGGAGAAAAATCTTTTGCTCCACAGAGTGGATACGGAAACCCAGGAACAACACCTCCTGAGAGGGAATCAGATTGGACTTTTGGAGGTTTAGTATCCATCCGATGGATTCTAGGTGAGCACGTGCTCTGTCCAAGTTTCTCTGAAGTCCATCTCTTGTTTGGGCAAACAGTAGCAGGTCGTCTAGATAAGGAATCACTGAAATTCCCTCTAGACGCAAGGGTGCTAGAGCTTCGGCCATTACCTTCGTGAACACCCTTGGAGAAGATGACAGGCCGAATGGAAGAGCTCTGAATTGCAGGTGTACCACCTTCTTCCCTTCTCTCAGTGCTAACCTCAGATATCTCTGAGATCTGGCAGCAATAGGAATGTGGAGGTATGCGTCCTGCAAATCTATTGACTCCATGAAGCATCCTTGACTCAGGAGGCTTCTTACTGAGAAAATGGAATCCATCCGAAAACTTTTGTATTCTACTGACAAATTCAGCATTTTTAGATTTAGGATGAGGCGGTACTTTCCTGAAGGTTTCTGTACAAGGAAAACGTGAGAATAGAACCCCTGGAAGAACTCCCTTGTTGGAACCGGAACAATGACTCTCTGGGATATCAGTTCCTGAATTAGGGAATTCATGGCGAGTGCCTTGACTGGATCCCTCGGGACGTTTGTCACTAGGAATCTCTTTGGGGGTTCTTCCGTGAATTCCACCACATATCCTTGGGAGAGCATGTTTACAATATACTGATTTGTAGTGATGTCTCTCCACTGGGGAATGAACTCCTGGAGTCTTCCCCCTACTTGGGGTGGATTGTCACTGCGGCTTTCTGGGGGTCGCAGGAGGATGGAAGAGCACTCCACTCCTACCTTTTGGTTTCTGGGAAGACCACTGCTTCCTTTTGGTTTGCGTTTTTCCTTCCTGTTGTCCTTTTTGGGGACGAAAAAAAACGCTTACGGGTCTGTACCTGTTTTTTGACCGGAAACGCCTTCTTTGTCAGCCGTACGGTCAAGAATGGACTCCAGCTCCGAACCAAATAGCAATTCCCCTGCAAAGGGAATGCTACACAGTCTATTTTTAGATGCAGCATCTCCTGGCCAAGTTTTAAGCCACAATGCTCTCCTAGCAGAATTGGTCAAAGCCGCTGACCTGGCTGACATACGAATGGATTCTGCTGAAGCATCCGCAATATATGATACTGCTGCAGAAAGCGTTGTAAAAGAGTCCAGAATCTCCTGTTTTGGAGAATCCGCCGTAACATGGGCCTTCATCTGGTTAATCCAGTGTTCTAAATTCCTAGCGACACAGGTTGTTGCCATTGCTGGTTTTAGATTGTTCATCACAGACTGCCAAGCCCTTTTAAGAAGCAAATCCATTCTTTTGTCCATGGGCTCCTTTAACATGCCCATGTCCTCAAAGGCAAGGTCAGTTGATTTTGAGACCTGTGAAAAAGCAGAGTCCAGTTTTGGAACCTTGTTCCAGAGGGAATCCGGGTTGTCCTCAAATGGAAATCTTCTCTTATGAGACCGGGAAAAAAAAAATGGCTTTTTCTCAGGTTCCAACCACTCTTTTTTAATCATGTCCGAGATTATTGAATGGACTGGAAAAACACGGCTTTTTTGATCACCCAAACCTGCATACATGCGGTCATGTAGGGAGAGCTCCTTCTTTTCCTCTTCAATCCCCAAAGTCGCATGGATTACTTTTAAAAGTCCTGCGACTTCTTCAAGCGACATTTTGTACTTAGAAGCGCTCTCTGCTTCATTTTCTTCCTCCTCAGAGTCTGTTCCATCTGGAGCAAGGGAAGCAGATTATTGGGAAGCGTCTATCGGACCTCCCAATAATATTTGAGAGCCGTCTTGGGGTTCTGAAGAAGGCTGCAGAGCCCTAGGTTCCCTTGAAGGGCCTGGTTCTTCTCTTAGGTTTGACCTAAAAGCTTGAAAGGTGGCACAGAGTTCATCCTTAATTGTAGATACTAGATCGCCACAAAAGGATGGAGACTCTTCCCTGACTACATTTGCAGTGCAATCTGCACAAAGCAACTTGGTCCAAGCCTCGCTTAACTTTTCCTTGCAGACAGGGCACCTTCTCTTCACTGGTTGAGCAGAACTTTTGGCCTGCACAAACAGAAAAGAAAAAAAACCAGGGACCACGCTAAGAAAAAACTGTTGCACAGTACAAATCAATACACCCAGGTGCACATAGGAAAAAACACTTTCACTTCCTTGTGCCCCGCAAGCCATGCACCACCACCACCACCACCAACTTTTACAAAAAGACCCCTAGATATTATGCAGACATGCTAAATCACCAGCCACTGCACCACCAGGGAGATGGGGGGTGGGGGAGATGGAGGGGGGAGAAGGGTGAATACCCCCCCCCCTCTACAGGAGAAAGCGGCCCAGTGTAAAAAAGGACAGTCCCTTACCTTAGCCTTGCTGGTGCCTTGGCTTGCCCCCTTATCCGCTGCATCGCTATCCATAGCTGTCTGCGGATGCGTGGTGAAGAGAAAACGCCGGTTCCAGATTCAAAAACGCCGCCGCGCTGACCTGGAACCGGAACTTTTAGGCACCAGGTGACCCTGCCCTCTCCCTCTGCGCTTTGCGGCCGGAAATGACGCGCGCGCCGACCCGGAAGTGCTGCCTCTTCCCATACAGGACGTGGCCGAGGCTCTCCTCGGCCACCAGAACAATGGCGGCCGCCGCAGAGCTCCACGCCGCTTTCGCCAGCGGTCGGTGAGAGTACAGCAACCACCGCTCTGAAGAAAAAGGGAGGCAGCCCTCCCGGGCTGTACAGGCTCTCCCCGAGCACGGAAGAGGGAGAGGGAGCCCACGGGACCGTCCATGCTAGCAGGTAAGTGGGAGGATCACTCTCCTAGAAAAAAAAAAAAAAAAAAAAAACTGATTTGAGAACCTTGTCTCCCAGGAAAGCCCTGAGAGATCGTGGCTCTCACCAGAGGTGTTCCTCCGGCTGGAGGAAACACAAAAAACTGAGGGAAGCAACGTGGAGGCCTCCAATTAAAGAATTAATTGATGAGGTGTTTCCTGTAGGAGGAGGAGCCATGATCTCTCGGGTGCTGTCCTGAAAGACGTTTTGGAAAATTAGACGAATGGCAACACTCCCACATGATGCAAAAAAAAGCTTAATTGTATCCAAAACAATCCACATGGGCAGGGAAACAGAGGCAGACGCGTTTCACACAAAATCTTGCTGTCAATTGACAATGAGTCATTTTCCTCATTAGTAGTCTTCTTGCAGTGGCAGGGCGTACATCCCACAGTTGCAGCAAGCTTAGAAGCTTATGGTCGGTATACATCACCTGGGAGCAGCTGTTTTTTTTTTACAAGACAAAATACTTACTATACTACCTCCTGCCTAGGCAATGGTTGGGATCATCTTTTGGGCAAAAAACACAAGACTACATTCCCGTAGTGTGCTACTCAGCATTTCCCGAGATGCTGCTGGAAGGATAGTGATATAAAAAGGAAGCTGGGGCAAGCCAAGTATATGTATTATCTGACTTTCACATTACAGTTCATTTCCTTTAACCTTAGAGCTGTTATTTAATAGTGAGGGGACCCAATATATTAAGAACTCTTTTTACAAGAAGGTCTAACTTAATTCTATATTGCCTCATGCCTTTTTTTATACGCAAGTACATAACTGCTGCTTACCAATTACAGTTGGTTCAAGGTCAACAAATATTGCTCGTGGAACATGTTTGCCTGTTCCAGTCTCATTGAAGAATGTTCCAAATGATGAATCTTTTGGAGCAATGTTATCTTTACCAACGACTCCATCAGGCTGAATTCCATGCTCTAAACAGTAAAGCTCCCAGCAGGCATTCCCCATCTGAACACCTGCTTGGCCAATATGTATAGAGAGGCACTCCCTCTGAAAGGTAAAAAAAAAAATAATGATTCAGACATCGGACCAAATGACAAGTTTCTAAATACGGCTATTCGACTGATGGGGGGGGGGGGGGGAGAAAAAAAAAGAAAAAAAAAAGTTTTGACCTCACGCAAGATCAGAATGATACATTTCCCAATAAAACCCATTAGACAGTTTTGGCTGCTAGTGAAAGCATTTGGGTCCATTGCTGACATTTCACAACTTGGGCATTCACCAAAAAAAAAAAAAAAAAAAAAAGCCTAAGTCTAGGTAGATACAAAAGACAATAATGCAGCCCTGCATTTCTCAAAACAGCATTACATTTCTTTTACAGTATATGCAAGCAGTACAAGCGCCTGAATTTGACCTGGTATCATCTTTCAGTCACTGTACAGCAGGGCTGGAATTAAGATGAAGCAGCACAAGAAGCATGCCGATAGGGAGTGAAAGATAAGCTCATAGCTGTGCTCCTTTTAACCTAGGTTCACACTGCTGTGATGCAGCACATCGCATGCAAGTCACACGTGAATCGTACTGTATTGTGCACACCCGTGCAATCCAATTCAATCGCACTGCATTTTTCAAGCTGTTTTGCGGGGTCGTAAATTTAACATTTATATCTGCAGCTCATCGCAAGAACGCTGTGCGATTTCAATGCAGTGCTGGAAACGGCACAGGATTTGCTGCATTTCCCACATCATATGTGAACCGAGGCTTACTGTCCAGTCAAAAGTTGGGACACTGCCTGGGAATCTCTGGAGGTGAATATTGCAACTAGGTTAGTTATTTAATATTTTAGTCAAATAAAGTATTGAGAGAAAACAAGAGAACTACATTAAGGTTAGTCATGGAACAACTCTGAGATTTGTTTTTTTAGGGTACATAATAGTCAATGAAAATACACAAAGAAAAGCAGACAGAAGGTTTAGAAGTGTATGGCTATTAGTTTTAATCTTGTCATTAGGGATGAGCTCAGGCGTGTTCGCATTGAACACATGCAGAGCCTGCCAAGGAAGTCACTGTCAGAACTGTGCTGCGCTAATCACAGGCAGGGAGACATGTCCCGATCTCTGCAGCCAAGCATCGGGAAATGTCTCCCTGCCTGTGATTAGCGCAGCGTGGTTCCGACGGTGCCGACTTCCTTGGTGTGCTCTCCACGTGTTCAATGCAAACACGCCTAAGCTCATCCCTACTTGTCATTTTTGGCTGAAGCTCTGCTTTAAAGAGAAAGAGCAGATCCAGCCATACATAACCCACATAAGTGTGACAGGCCCTCATTGGCAGGATAGAAAAAAATTAAAAAATTAGATCATAATGGCTGATATGATATTAGCAGTCATGCAGGTCATACGCAACTGCCCCAATGGATTCTCATTGCAGCCTGTTTTAACCTAATAAAGCTCACTGCACCACAACAGCAAACGTGTGTAGCGGGGTGTTCCATTTAGGGAAAGTGAGTGGTATCCAGGCTCAGACACCTTGAATTGTTAGGCGTTATGGACCATTTTTTTTCTCAGGGGTTAATGCTGGTGATGTGTTCCCTGTGGGTGGCGCTGCCATTCTGGGCCAGGGTTGAACTGCAAGCGCAGTGCCTTTTGTGACCCCTCTCGACAGCCGTACAGTGGGGCGGGGAACCTGTTGTGCATGCTGGGAGGGGATATAAAGGGCAGACATCTTCTGAGAAAGGTCATCCACGCCCAGGCAACTTCGGCCTGCGTGTGTGGGGTCGTCCACGCCCAGGCACCTTCCGCCTGGGTGTAGGTCATCTCGGGTGCCCTAGGCCCGGAGGCCTTGTTCCAGTTCCACCTCATGCACCTTTAGCCTGGGGTGAGGTACTACCTCATCGTTCCTGTCCCCCTGGGCACGGAGGCCCAGGAGTTGCAGTAACGGCCCGGAGCCCAGCAGCCTTCGGCTAGGGTCCACAAGGGATCGAGGAGTCCAGGGTGCCACCTTGCGAGGGGACCCGTACCCTGAGAGAAGGGAGGATCTGTTCGAGGGACCGGTGCTGTGAACACGGTGAAGGAAGGGTCTGTTGACTCTCTGGGGGGGGGGGGGGGGGGGACGTCTTCACCCTGAAAGGGGCTATGTTCTAGGCAGGAACCAAGGTTCACCAGGTCAGTGGCAGTGACCCTATTCACAGGGTCTGTGGCAGAGACCACCCTCATGGTCTGTGGCAGAGACCATGCGCCAAAACTGTTTGAGAAATCTGAACAGTCCTAAGAGTTTGAGCTATGTTTGTGCCTGGACCTTCTCCACACCTTAGAGCTGTTCTGTGTCTTTGCTCCAACCTCTCTTCTATCCAAGAGACTATGTGTTGTGCAAGTGGAAAATAAATATTGAGTTCGACTTTCAGGTGGTGTGGACATTTACGTTCCTGGGGAAGTCAAGGACTTGCATCTACACACTGTAGATGTGAGCAGTAACGTGGGTTGTCAGCGCCCGGGGCAAGGCAAGAAATTTGCGCCCCCTAACTTGCGGACTTTTTGCACTCCGAGTCCCTTCCTACAGTAGTATTGACCAGCCTGATTCCTAAACTGACCACTACACTAACCTACATGATTCCTAGACTGACCATTACACTTTCCTACCTGTCCACTGCACTGACCTACCCGATTCCTACACTGACCACTACACTGCACACCACACTGACCACCAGGGCTGGTGCAAGGATTTTTGCTGCCCTCCCCCCGGCTGCGCCCTGACTCCACTTTACCCTGCAACACATGTGACCTTAGAAAAAAAGAAGCCCTAAGGCTAACGCTGCGCTAATTTAAGATGATAAAAAAAAAAAAAAATATTATGATAAAGTGTATAAGAAAGCAGCTTGCACTTAAGTTCAGTACAAAAAAAAAATTAAGATAGATAGCAAAAAATGGAAAGAGTGCAGCTCTATGTGGTTAAAACCATGCGTGAAATTTATGTTAAACCTTGAAATGTAAACAGATATGTGAAAAATGAATTAAAAAGAAAACTAATGCAGAGTCCAAAAAGAACAGTCCGTGAAGAGTTCATTCCAAAAGAAGATCCGTGAAGGGTTAATTCCCCCAAAAAAAACAAAACACAAATTGCTTGCCAAGAAAGTGAAGTTCGGTGAATAATAAGTCCCAAAATAAATCAGGGTATTGCCAGAGAAGTAGTGAGTGATAGAAATCTTCCCAAGAGCAGCGTGATTTCTCAGGTGACACCCAAGTGATTAATATCTTGCTTACCAGATTGCCGTGACTGATGCACAATCTGGTAAGCAAGATATTAATCACTTGGGTGTCGCACCTGAAAAATCACGCTGCTCTTCGGAAGATTTCTATCACTCACTACTTCTCTGGCAATACCCCGATTTATTTTGGGACTTATTATTCACCGAGCTTCACTTTCTTGGCAAGCAATTTGTGTTTTGTTTTTTTGGGGGGAATTAACCCTTCACGGATCTTCTTTTGGAATGAACTCTTCACGGACTGTTCTTTTTGGACTCTGCATTAGTTTTCTTTTTAATTCATTTTTCACCTATCATTTGTTTACATTTCAAGGTTTAACATTAATTTCACGCATGGTTTTAACCACATAGAGCTGCACTCTTTCCATTTTTTGAACACATGTGACCTATCTGACCCCTACACTAACCCCCTGACACCTACACTGACCCCCTGACCTTACACCTACAGTAGGAGTCCTACTTCCTGCACTACTCACACCCCCCTCCCCCGCCACACAGCCAATACATCCTCCTTACCTCTCTGCTCTTCACCAGGACTCTCCTCATGACCTCAGCACTGGATCTGGATGGATGTGCAGAATTGCATCGGAGTCCCGGACTCCCCACCAGCGCCATCCACCCGCACCTCCGCTCCATGTGAGACGCCGGCTGCACCTCCAGGTGTAGTGGAGGCTCCGCTCCTCCTTTTCAGATGTCGGCTGCACCTCCGCTCCATGCTCCCATCTCCACCGTGCTCGCCCTCCGCTCGACACACAGCGCCGTACCAGAGCAGAGGGACAGATAGCGGCCCCGGCAGCTCACACAGTGCACGTCTCCCGCTGCCATGTTCAGTGTTTCCCGGCGCACTGATTGGGCGTATGGCGGTCATGTGGCGGGACTTCTAGAGCGATCACAGACAGGCCAGCCACACGCCGCACATGACCCCCATACGCCCAATCACAGGGCGCCGGACACTAAATATGGCGGCCAGAGATCGGGGACACCCAGACACAGAAAATTAAAATTAGGAGGACTTGGAGGCATGGAATGGCTCCCGCCTAAATGTCGCGCCCGGGGCCACGGCCCCCCCACGCCACTGGATGTGAGAATCATACTCGGGAGGACTTTATACTCTGGCCTCAGACAAGGCCTAAAAACCACCGCCTAATCTCTTAACACAGGAGGGTACGGGCTTGTGGTGCGGTGTGCCCCCTTCTTCCTGCAGGGAGCCGAAGCAGGCAGGTAAAGAGGGGGGTCTATGCGCTACATGTGGAATACAGGGCATTTACAGCTCAGTCCCATAAACATGAGTAGGTCATGTTTGGTGGTCGGTACTACAATATAAAATTTCACTGACGCATGCGTGCTATTCCTTCCAGTGGCCATGTTCACACAGGCTTCACAGAGCAGCATATATGGCAGGCTTTTATAGAGCATTAGGGGCTTTAAACCATGGGGAGCTATCAGGGATTGTTACTGTTTTTTTTTTTTTAAGCCACAAATCGAGCCCTAGTTTGAAAATGGTAAAGTATAAAAAAAAAAAAAAAAAAGTTAGTTGTGGATAGGAGGGGAAAATAAAAAACGTCAGTTTTTATTGCATCTGTATCCCCATTAGGGAGATTCACCCTCTGTCATGTTCACCGTTATTGAAAGTAAAAAAAATAAATAAAATATTCCACATTGTAGGTTGTCCCCAGAAGAGTAATAGAGGGGAAAATCTTTCAATGAAGACAATAGTTCTGTTCTGGAAGAGATACCTCCAATTTATAAAGATTTTCTCTAACTTCCTGTTTTGGCTTTAGAACAGGAAGCAAAAGATAAATCTCCCCAACATGACAAAAAATAAAACCTTACAGGGGGTTATAACCCTGCCTTACTTCCATCCACATAGACTTTAGATGCTGGGAACACAGCCATGGTCACAGCCATGTTATTCCGTAGGATGGGGACAACTGCCAGAACACAACACTGTATACTTTATGTAGCCGATACCTCATGCAGTTTATACAGCACTCCCAGCACATAGATGGTATGAACAGGGCACATAAAAATAAATAGTTTTCTATGTGGTCTGTTCAAATATATATTCCTTTACTAATCTCCAAAATCCTCTTTCCCCCTCCCCCAAGAAAACCCTCCAGCTCTGCCCCACTCCTTTCATACTCACCATCTTCACCTTTGTGTGTTTACAAAGTAGCTGGAAAAAGACCAGACATTACAAGCAAGCTCAACCCATCAGCATTTAAACCATTCCAGCTTTGGGAAGTGGGAGGTCTCAAGTAATTAAAGTGGAACTCACCTGAAATTGAAGCCACTAGGACCAAATTCACACTGCATTGGGGTAATGTGCATTGTGTACATTGGAACCACAACGCAGAGCCTTGCAGCACAACACAGGGCACAGTAATGCCCCACTATGTGTGTCTGCTGAGCTGCATTGCTGAAATCAGGCATGTACCTGTTTTGGTGCATTAGCAACCCTTTTTAATGAATAGGCTGCCATAATGCAACACACAATGCGCCCTTACTGTGTGTGTTTTTTTTTACATTTAATATATTTGCTGCAATGTGTTAAAACTAAAGACCCATTTAAAAAAAATAGATGATTTCTGACATTTGCTCATTTCAACCAAACATATTTTAGAATTTTCTCAGAGAATGAAGGCTGAAAATGGATTGGTTGCTATGAGCAAACATTCTTCTGCTCCACCTTTCACAAACCATTCACAACAGGTAACTGAATAATAATTGCCCTGGTGATATTCTTTGAGACTGAAAATTGGAGCAAAAACACAAGAGTTGTCTTTAGCAAGCAGACAACTTTAAAGAGGAAGTAAACACTAATGGGTTTACTTCCTCTTTGTTTCCCTGCAAAGGTAAAGCATAATGGGCTACTATGCATCGCATAGTAGCCCATTATGCGTCACTTACCTGCAGGAAAAGCCTGCAATGTCCTGGTCTTCCTCGCTAGTAGCGAGCGTCCATCTTCACCCCTCTTCTTCCAGGGGCCGCGAACTTCGGCTCTGTGACTGGCCAGAGTCGCGGGACGTCACTCCTGCGCATGCACGCGAGAGCCGGCAGTTACGGCATGCTCGCCTTCACTAACGGCACGCTCAGTGCGCCTGCGCCGTAGACATCGGTGCCCGTTTTTTGGAAAATATCTCCTTAACCGTGTAGGTTAAGGAGATATTTCTTGCACCTACAGGTAAGCCTTAATCTAGGCTTACCTGTAGGTCAAAGTGGTCTGTAGGGGTTTACAACCACTTTAAGAAGCAAGGCTTCAGTACAAAGTCATCATGTCCCATTTATTAGGCTGCTTTCCCACAGAGGTGCTTTACAGGCGCTATAACGCTAAAAATAGCGCCTGCAAAGCACCTTGAAAGAGCCTCTCCTCTCACTCCAATGTGAAAGCCAGAGGGCTTTCACACTGGAGCGGTGCGCTGGCAGGTTGGTAAAAAAAAGTCCTGCAAGCCGCATCTTTGGAGCGGTGTATACACCACTCCTAAAGCGCCCCTGCCCATTGAAATCAAGCCTTTTTCGGCCACTAGCAGGGGTTAAAAGCGCCCCGCTAGCAGCCGAAAAGCGCCGCAAAAACAACAGTAAAGCATCGCTAAAAATAGTGGCGCTTAACCACCAACGCCCCCACCGCCTCAGTGTGAAAGCAGCCTTACGAGTTAAGGCTCGTACACACTATAAGAAAATCGGGCGAACATTTTCGTCCAAAGAACTTTCGTATAGTGTGTACACAACTTTCGACAGCCGATTCTCATACGGTAAAGTGGGGTACACACTATAAGAAAATTAGGTGAACTCTTCGTCTGATTTTTCTCGATGTTTCACAGCAATTTGGAACCAATTAAAGAACATTCGTATGAAAATTCTTACGAATATTCTCGTACGACAAAGGCTTTTTTCTTTTTTGTTTATTGTTTCTGATCAGTCTTTCTTTTCTGATTTTTCTTGTACGAAAATCGTATGAAAACGGTATACATTAAATGAAAATTGTTCGCTCTGTTACCGTATGAGAAAATTTTTGGAGTTTGTATGTACGAAAGTTCGAAAGTCGAAAGTTGTGTACACACTATACGAAAATGTTGGCCCGATTTTCTTATAGTGTGTGCGAGCCTTAACAGAGCGAGCGATTTTCATTTAATGTGTACCGTTTTCGTACGATTTTCGTACAAGAAAAATCAGAAAAGAAAGACTGCGCATGATCAGAAACAATAAACAACAAAAAAAGCCTTTAATTGGTTCCAATTTGATGTGAAACATCGAGAAAAATCGTACGAAAGTTCGCCCAATTTTCTTATAGTGTGTACCTCCCTTTAGACTTGGTTCACATATATGCGAAACGGATGCATTTTTAATCGCATCCAATTTGCATAACATGTGAATCGGACCGGCTTGCAATGGAGCCGATTCACACATGTGCGGGGCGACCGAAGTCCGGTTTTAAAAATGGTCCTGTGTGTTTTTGGGTCCAGTTCACGTGCAATTTCAGGTAAAAATTCACACCTGAACTGGTGAACAGAAGCACTAAAACTTCAGCCGCATATGTGTGAACCCAGCCTAAACCTCAGCAGTGCTATTCACATTTGTGAATTCCTTTGTCAGGCTGAGTTCACACTAGCTGTAGCCGCAGGTTACAGCAGGGGGTCCGGTGCGTCCCTGTTCTTTGTTTCAGGTGTGAACCAGGTTCAAATTTTTGCCTGAATTCGAACCTGAAACTGAGCCAAAGACGCACATGACCCTTTTCCAGTGCGCTCCGCGGCGGCCCCGGAGGTGTGTGGACAGGCTCCATTGAGAACCAGTCACACTTTCCTGTCATGCAAATTGGATGCGGGGAAACCGGCATCCAATTTGCATAAGTGTGAACCCAGCCTTAACGGCTCAGTCCACCCAAAACGGACATTTGAACATTTGCACGTGTTTCTCAGGAGGTCCAGGATGAAGGTCTCTGAGACACACCTGCTGTGACCCTTAGCCTAGGTTCACATTGATGCAATTGGCATGCGATTTGACATGTCAAATCGCATGCCAAATTGGCGACTATTGCCGGCAATGGCACCGTCCGAATCGGTGCGCCATCGATTTTGCGGCGCCGCACCGATTTCCAAAAGTAGTTTCTGTACTACTTTTGACAACTTTGGGTGCAATTTCAATAGTAATCTGTGCATGAACCCACACAGATGTCTCTGAAATCGCCCCCCCCCCAAAGACGGACTAACATGTGGGTATGAAATCTGATTTCAATCCCGCAGCAGTGTGAACCTAGGCTTAAAAAGAGCATTCCTCCTTTTTTCAGGAATAAGGAGAGATTTTGGCACTGACATCTCAACCACTCTTCACTAGAAACTGAAATATCACCATTGGGCAGTTAAGATGAGCTCCGGCGTGTTCGCACAGCCCACCTGCTGAGCCCGCCAGGAAGTCAGCACTGCGCTGCGCTAATCACAGGCAGTGAGACATTGTCCAGATGTGCGGCTGCAGAAATCGGGAAATGTCTCACTGCCTGTGATTAGCGCAGCGCAGTGCCGAATTCCTGGCGGGCTCTGCACGTGGGGTGTGCGAACATGCCGGAACTCATCCTTATTGGGCAGCATGGTGGATAGGTAGTTAGAACTCTTGTAGGTCTGGGGACCTCTGTTTAATACCTACCAACGCACTGTTTGCAAGTATTGTTTAGTATGTCAGTATGGTGGGGACATTAAACTACTTTTAGATCAGAAACTGACGTGGATTGTATAGTTTAATGTCCTTCTGACTGTGGAAGAATTGTCTACCATACATTTTTGGCTAGGACCAATTCATTAAAAAATTTGACTGCATCAAATAGCTAAAAAATTACCCCTAACAACAAATTCCTAATTTCCCCTCAAATTAATGATGAAGGCTGCTTGGATGCTCTGAGCATTGGTTCCAATCTTGCACCAGTTTAATAAACACTTATATAAACCCACAATTGTATCTTCTGATTTGTAGGAATTAATTTAAGCTCCCATATGTGTAAGTCTTTACTTTTTTTTTTATACCACCAGTAATAAAGGGGTTAAAGCTTCCTTTCCATCTCCCCCTAATTTTTCCTGAGACTATACTTCCTCTCAGGTGACATACCAAGGCTACTTAAGAAATGGTGGAGAGCAGAGAACACCTGCCTTGTGATCTATAGCTAAAGCATTGTGCTCAGTTCCCAGAAAGCAACCATGGTAAGAACTTGACTTTTTAAATTGCTTCATGTAGGCCACTAGTATTTGTTAAAGATTATGTTGCCTATGATTAGGGTTGTTGGTTACTACTACTGAAATAGGGTTTTTAGTAGTAAAATGCATATTTTAAATGATTCTAAAACAAGTAGGAGTTTTCATCTACGAAGTCTATACAATGAGTTGATTCCTGACTTGCACTATTGCTTCATTGTGTCAATGGGAAAATCTATAGTGCATTTAAAAAAAAAGTGTGTGTGTGTGTGATCATGTCAGAAATGCAGATATGAAGTTGATAGCGTGAGAGTATCATGTGTGACCTTTGTCCAGGGCTGCCTGTATATAGATATTGGGGGTGGTTGGAGGATGTACAAGGGGATCGGAAACATTTTTTCCTTGTTTGCTGCATGCTAGGCCTAAGGCCTGGTTCACACTTGTCTGACAAACGCTCCGACATTGGGAGCTCATGTCGCATGACGTGTGAAAATCAATGTTTCCCTATGGGAGCCGTCTTAACTGGTCCGACACAAGTCGGTCCAACTTTGAAAATGCTCCCTGTACTACCTGGTCCGACTT